>JBBIGC010000033.1:4293342-4304784 GCA_037576955.1 Lepidarchus adonis
CACACACACACACACACACACACACACACACACACACACACACACACACACACACACACACACACACGCAAACACACTATGGAATGCTTTTTCACCCTAGCTATCCTCTTGACATTTACAGCTGTCAGGACCCGACATGTCTGTCTCTCCATTCCTGTGAGTAAGTGCCCAAGGATCTTCCATGTTCCTTTCTGGTGTGTCAGCTCCTCCACCTGCCTGCTCTCCGCTTCATAAATACTGACCACATCAAGCCGCCACACATCAGCTGAGCTCATATCTTACCTGTCCTGTCTACACCTGTTCAGTCACAGAAGACCCATAAACCACTGCAGTGTAAGGCTCAGGCAAAGGCAGTGCAAGTAATGAAATGCAATACAAATGACATTGCAAGTTCCAACACTGGACTTGCAAGCACTGTAATTCATGCAAATCCAATAACCGCCCACAGCAATAAAACACTCAGGACGTGGTCTCTTCCTGCACATTCATTTTACAGAAATCATCATCCCAACTCCTAACTAGCAGTGTACATCAGCCTTTCTTTTTTCCTTTTACTGATGTCATCCTTTTCTTTCTGATTTGCTTTTTCTTTCTCAAATGAGTGTGAAAAAATGCATTTAAAGGTTTTGGTGACATGATTGGTAAATTCACAGTCTGGGTATCTTTTGCAACAATCAGTGTCTTGTTCATTTAAGTGCAGCCATCAGTTTGAGTACACTCTCAGAAGAAAAGGCACAAAAATGTCACTGGAGAAGCACCCTCAATTTATTGGGGTGTAACCCTCAAGGATACATTTATTTTCTCTAGTAAGGAACATAATTGCATTATTTTTGGAATTACGTTCCCTCTTTAAGCCTTGTTTTGGCTCCAGACCCTCTATTAAAAAAATGCAGCTATTAAAAGATATAAATGAATGTGGTGAACTTAGCAGTGCAGTAAATGAGTAAAACTCATTTAAGGTGCACAGTAGAACACTAAAGAACAAGTTTACACTGTTTGTAACTTGGGGGACTAAATGTATCTGACAATGGAGGTTTTGTGTCAAAATCATAAAATCTTAGCAAAACATCTGAAAGGCTTGAGACCTGATATTACAGCAAACGGGTAAAAGGTGGGGCTATGACTTTATAGCCAGGGTGGCACTTTTTCCCTGCTGTTCCTCCAGTGTTTTTATTATTCCCAGCTGTCTCAAAGATGATGTGGTATTGTTTTCCTCACAATAAACATGTTCAGTTATGTTACATACTGTAGAAGACAATATGATCATTTGTATTGAAAAACAGGTTGAAAAGCTGAGTGTCCCTAAACTTTTGACAAGCAATGTAACTTGACAGCTATCACATTCAGATTCAGTCAGTCTTGATAAACAATCTAATCTGAGGAGAAGTGCTGAAAGTTTTTTTTTGTTCTTTCCTTCCTTAAGCTTATGAGAGTAGAAAGTCGGCAGCTGGGCCTGATCATAGCATGTGTGGGTGTGTGTGTGTAAGCGAAACAGCCTGTGCTGCACGCGTGTCACTGAGATGGTGCGGCAGGTGTCTTCAGGCGCTGGGTGAATGGAACATGAGGGCGTGTGAGCGACAGAAGGAGTGCAGAGATAACACAATCCTGATGGTATTATTATTGTGGAGGTATCAAAACATGCTGCACCTGCACCAGGCAGAACAACCTTGCTGTAGACAAACACCCTAGATGAACACAAAAAGGCAGCACAGTTCAGCTACATAACATAAAATGCAGGCCTCTGCTATGACGAAAGCCCATGCAGTCTACTGCAGCTAAAAGGAAACTAAAATTGTCTTGGACTCATAAGACCCGTGCCTTTGATGCATGGATACAGGCCTAAGTAAGACACCAGGACCTTGCGAAGGCTGTTGTTAAATGAATGTTAAGCGGCTGCTGGCGCGGTGATGGCAGCGCATGCAACTAATGCATGGAAGGCATTAGTTCTCCGACTCAGACGCTAATGCACCTTGTGTCAGATTAAAGAGAAATTTATCAGCACAGGTAGCCAGCAGTAGAGAGGCAATAGAGAAATGCCCCATTAGACTGTTATTATGGGTGCTATGCATTGTGTCAGGGTAACATTAGTATGTGGTTTATTTTACATTAAAAGGAAAGTGAATGCACCTTTTTGTGAAAAAGTTCACCCTGAAAAATTCACTTTTTTACTTCCTTGTGAATTCCAGATGGTTCCTTTTTTCTTTTTCTTCCCTAGCCAAAGAGCTTCTGTGCCTTCCAAAGAATAGTTTTGAGTTGCAAATATACACTTGAAGTTTCAAGGCAGTGTGAAGGCTGGTTATGGAAAGGTACAGGAACTACACAGCAAAAAAAAATGAACAAAACCTTTAAAAATACATTAAAATACTTAAAATGACTACACAGCAATACATAAGTTATTTGACATTAAAAGACACTATATTAGAATCAGAAACACAATCAATATGTTCACGTGTGGTGCTGACTGCTCAGTGTACCCCATCCATCCAGCAGCTGATGTTATTAAATGAATGACTGATAGTATAACTAGGTATTGAACAGTTACTGTAACTACCGTAAAAAATAAATAGTAAATAATAAATTTGTGATTTATATAATACATCACTATAAATGTGATTCAATAAATATTTAGACACACCAGCATAGTATTTTAACAAATATATGCTATATTCTCCACACACACACACACGCACGCACGCATGCACACACACATACGCACACACACACACACTCACACAATCTCCCTTAAAAACAATATTTGATGCAATCCTCTGTCCGTCAGAACAGATAAGCCCACATTATAATCAGTATTTCAGTCCACACCAGCTACACTAAATGCACATCTGACATCCATCTATCTATTCTGCTCTAACATTTGAGGATCTTGTTGGTGTGTTCGTAGCACAGAAGCTCCCTCCATACTAATGGTGCAGGAGGGGGACTCAGTACTGATGCCTCAGTAAAAACCTTGTCATTTCATTACAATAAGTTGACACATGTAAAGTTGGTATTTGGTCAGTTTTTAAACCCTTTATAAATGTGTTTCATTATAGAAAAAAAGTGAGAAAAGACTAATATCCCCACCAGAGGCTGTGTGGATTGGACACAGGATAATAAAGGTAATAAACATTACACTTTTCATGAAACTCGTAATGCCTCAATAGTACACCAGCCTCTTTTCATGTTTTTCAATGAGCATTTTTTCTAACTATCCAATTACTTAAAGTGATCCATGTGAATTCTCAAGCATTTGGCCACACAGAAAGCCATGCAGACTGTTGCACTCTAATGCAAAGTATGTATATATGATATAAGCAAGCATATTTTTACATGGTACATAAGCTTACATATGTTCTTTCTAGAGGCCTTTGCTTATAAAATGCTTCTGATAAACTGTAAGAAATATCTGAGTATTCAAATTATTACCCTATATTACCTATATTCTGTACAGCACTTTATTTACTCAGAGTCAATACCATTGGCTCAATAGCTTCAAATTTGTGCAAATATGAAGATATTTGTAGTTTGCAGATATTATAATATCCTAAGTAACCTTTATGTTATGAACCGCTGCACATTGTAATGTACTTTGTGTGAAAAAAGTGAGTTTAAGTCTTAAGGCTAAAAGTTTTAGTGCACTCAGTAGCTCTAAAAAAAAAAATAACAAGCTGTAAGTGGGCTACTTTTAGTTTGTGCTCGAGCATGGATGCTTATATAAATGCTCCTGTGGTGCGACTGAGTGTGTGTGGGCTTGAGATGATACATGACTGTGTGTGATGCATTTCTGACAGGAAAACAATGCGCTCGATCATCTCTTTATCATGCCAGCAAGGGAGCAATGCAAGGAGGAAGCACTGGAAAACAAAAGTTGAGTGAGTGTGTTGATAGAAGATATCAGCAAGCCCAGTCGTTAACTGGACCTGGAAGACAGTGTACGACAACAGCTATTTTACAAGCCTTCTTCAGGATAACAATGTGTCATTGGAAGAACTGCAGTTGCTCTTAGTCAGATGCTGATTTGTACTATGTAAAAAGAGCTCACTGCTATAACAATGCCTGGAAATAATGGGCGTAGGAAACCTCCAGTCACCCTGTCTAAGTTAAGAAAAAAATAACTAAAATAGAAGACGAATTCTCTGTGACACTGGATTGAAACAGGTGTTCGTCGGTAAGCCCGACTGTCTGCATATCAAAAACATAATCTATTCCAGTATTTAATTTATTTGGAAAATAGGAAATCGTGCTTACTATTTACATTTGAAAGTGCCTGTGCTAGTATGATTGCAAAGGTAAATGTTTTGACTAGGTGTCTGCATCTTTTTAGGAGAATGTCAACACAGAAGCAGTGCTATTACTGAGGCTGTTAGAGCCTCATAACCTGAATTCATTGTTGCGTCTCATTATCATTCAGCCTAAATAAAGCAGTAAGAATGCTGATCTGCAATGAGTTTCTCTCACGCATGAATAACAACCTGTTTCATAACACAGCAGCTTTTCCCTGCAGAGGACAGACAGAACTGTTGGATTAGGATATGATAAAACTGGTTGTTCATTTTAACCGGAAACAGACAGAACGATGGCGAGCTCTCCTAATCTGACCTGGTGGTAATGTACAGCTTAGCTCACACTGTCATTTTAGCTGTCTTTATTCATCATTTTTGCATCAAGGACGGACAGTAAAATATCCCTGCAAGCTCTCAGGCGTCTTGACAAAAGACCGACAATGCTAGAAATTGGCCATGCAGTGTGACACAGAGAAATAGCCACTAGTTATTCGTTTGAGGTCACATCTAAGAATGCGTGAACTATGTATACTCGTCTTTCCAAACGCTCTGGTGCAGTGGCCTCAGATTATTCAGTTTGATGTAACCTGGCCTATAAGCTTAGTGCACGACACAGGTTTGGAGTTTTTCAAAATAGTTGAAAAAGTATATTTTCTTTGCAATCAGATAGTATTGAATAGGAAGCCTTGGCCACTTTTTCTCCAAATCAGACAATATAACTTCTGGGAACAATGCTATACCACACGCATTAGTTCTACTTGTTACAATGTAAGGTCTGCACTCACTGGCATTCCATCTTTCTGGTATTTAGACCAAAGTGCTTTTTAGGACTTCTTTAAAGTGGTTCGGGGACGAAAGCGGTCAGAACATTTAGACAAAGTCTACCCTTTATACCAAGGATATTTGTCAAATGACAAAATAACCCTCCATTTTTTCTGGGTGCTGTAATCTTAGTGACTTTCACAAGCCCTCTATAATCAGTTACTTTCAATTTCCCCTCTGTGTTATTAGTATATTCAGTAATTTCTGTACTCACGCTTGCCATTTACAACTCCACACACCCGCACACAGAAGATGTATTGTCCTAGACCACAGACAGTCGTGTGCAGCAGATGGCATCGCATCTAAACATGGATTAACTCCACTGTCACACATTTTTGAAAAATAAAGACAAATAAAAACACATATCTGTGCCACTCTTAACATATGGTGTGCTAATATTCTTTCAGAAGAGTCAAATTATGAGCCGACGCAGTAAGCCCTGGTGTTGGATTAATCCTGCATGAAGGACAGACCAATATCTGTGCTGACAAACTCTCCTGGCAGATCTGAAAAAGCCTGCGAAAGCTTTCTTACTTAATGCTCCATGCGCGGCATACAGTCCGGCTAAGGCCTCCCACAGCAGCACTGCTGTCAGTATGCATTCACATGCTTCTTTAGATCCAAACTTCTGATTCATTCTTACTTCACTTCTGGTTTTTGGCAGGGTTCTCATGTACCACATGCTGATGATGCGCTTGGCGCAACCACTTGTAATGTGTGACCCACTTCAGGGTGACTCATTCGCAAGGAGGACTTTTGCAGAAACGCCTCGGGAACACATGCTCCGGCTGCCTGAATCCAGCCCCGTTGCACGCTTCATTTTCATTCAAGCTGGCATTTCGGATTTGACAAATTGGTGCGGCCCTGGAAAACATGGCTTCAGCGTTGGAAAGGCACTGCTACCTGCAGTTCGACTGGGAGCTGAGACGCTGGAGCAGTGGCGCCGCTCTCCAATTACCCACAATCCCTGGCGCTAAGCATCAGGGGCCCTCAAAGATCTGACAGGATGCTCTGCGGGTAAGTGAACAGGCTGGAGAAAGTCATGGTACTGTCCTCTACATCCCCATAGACCTGCTGCACCAAGCTCTGGCCACCGCAGAGAATAGTCTAACAGCTGAGCCACCATTAGTTCACTTTTGCTGCAGATGTGGATAAAGTTGGCCCTTATATTCATAGTCGACATGCTACTTCTGCCTACGGTGCTATGGAAACTAATGCTAGCTAATGATTTAAAGACATGCACAAGTTATGCTTTAATTTGAAATTGGACAGTAATTAAAAAAAAAAACTTTTTGGACTTAAAAAAAAAAATTATAATCCTTGATATTCAAGCTTCTTTGAAAGCACTGTTGAGTAAGGCTGCGCTCTAATAACTAACCAAACCACTAGTCAATAATAGTTATATAATTATATAAAAATAGTAATAATTAGTCCATTTGAAATATTCAATTCAGTTTTATTTCTATAGCGCATTTTACAAGTGACAAAATACTAACAAAGAAGCTTTACAAAATCCGGGCTCAAGCCCCTTAATGAGCAAACCAAGGGCGACAGAGGCAAAGAAAAACTCTCTCAGCTGGAGTAAGAAACCAAGATTCAGAACGGGAACCCACCCCCCTCTGATTAACACTGGATAGAAGTGTGAGACCATCTTGAGCGTGTAACTCTTCGTCTGTCATTCACTGACCTTAAACATGACTTAAATACATTAACAGAATATTCAGTCTCCTTGAAGGTTGTTCTGACATTCAGAATCACCATGTTTAAAATGAGCATTGTTGTTTTGCTGGCTGTTGAAATCACTGCCCCACTGAGGCCATTGCTGTTGCTAGACCCTCACATCACTCCATTCACTACGCAATGTTTCTCAACAGTACAAACAAGTTGCTCTCCAGATGAATCTGTGAAATACTGTAAGGTGAGCTAAACCTCGGTACTCTGCGGTGTCCCCTTATCTCTGAAAATGGTCCAGGAGTAGTAAGCTTGTCACCTCCTGACAAATGTTAGCTTAGCATCAGTTGATGCTAAAGAACATATTTATATTAATCCATGTATATCATTAAGTTAATATAATAAACATGCAAAGAACAGTTTACTAGTGGCTTTAGCTAATGACTACTAGTCAAGTAGTAATTTTTTTGCCTATAGTGCCTGCAGAGGATTGTGAAAACAGCAGAGAACATTAATAGAGTTTCCTTTCTTTTACAAACAGACTGTTTGCAACACCTGCAACACTCCTGTCATCCAAGAGATGATTCTGCAGCATCAGAGCCAGATCAGCCAGGTTACAGGAAAGTTTTTAGCCCCAGGCTTTATAGCTCCTGAGCACCATACTGCCCCCCTGGGATCTTCTACCCTGCCTCAACATTCTCTTAAACCACCTAACAGAAAAAGTTACACTTGCACTGACACTATCCTGCTAAATTAGTTTGATCATAAACAACGTTCTGAACATCAGATACTGACCCTTTAGGTATTTTGTATTTTGCACCCTGCACCTTGACTTTCCCTAAAACTCACTAATATTCTGCTGTGAAACATTTGGTCTGGACAGGCTGAAAAAATCTCTATAAAAAGTCTGTGTTTCTGGGGTCACAGAACTGGACAGATTGGTAAATCACTATGGGCCCTACGAAAATGTTCTAAGGCCTTTTGACAAAGTCTGCAACACAGCACAGCTTTGTGTTATCAAAAACAAAATGTTCTGTCCTCTTCGAAGGACACAAGGTGCCATTAAACATAAAGAAAACCAGATAAGAGCACACACACATATCTAACACACACACACACACACACACACACACACACACACAC
This sequence comes from Lepidarchus adonis, assembly GCA_037576955.1. Taxonomy (NCBI): domain Eukaryota; kingdom Metazoa; phylum Chordata; class Actinopteri; order Characiformes; family Lepidarchidae; genus Lepidarchus; species Lepidarchus adonis. Next base: position 4,301,259 of record JBBIGC010000033.1, read on the forward strand.
ACACACACACACACACACACACACACACACACACAAACAGGAGCATGTGTCAACAAACGACACTTAATTTCACATGGCTCTGAACATACCCATTGAAACACACATGACACACCCATTCATGTCCATATCCATTAAAACCACACACACACACAATCTTCATGTGGGCTCAGACTTCAGAACTCCAGCTTGGGACAATCGGAGTCACGTCTTCTCCTTTTTCTTTCTCTCTCTCTCTCTCTCTCTCTCTCTCTTTCTCTCTCTCTCTCTCGGGATCCCCAAAACAGGAGAATTATGATTTTCCACAATACTTTAACTTGTAACTGTAATTTTTCTCTCTGTCTAATAAAATTAGACAAATTAGCAAATTAAAACTTCAAGTCTCTAATCTATATCTATGCACAATGATTTGCATTTATTTACCTGCTATGTACCTGTTGTCCTGAGCTTTGTATACTTAGTATACTGTACTGTATATGGTTGGGGTGAAAATAAAGTTCACTTTAATTTAGTCTTTGACCTTATTGTTGCAAGGACTATTAAATAATATAGTCTTATTCAGACAGAAATCAGTTTCGACTTTGGATTCAATGGACATTTTTAAAAATGCAACAATACTTTGCTGGAATTCATTACAACTGTATGTATCAAATACAAATTTTGCAAAATTCTGGCAGCAACTATTTGCAGTATAGTAATTTTTGCTCAAAAACAAAAATAAAAAAATAAACTAAATATAAACTACAACATACATAAATTATTTTTTTGAATGACATTATAAATTTCCATACTGTATACTGACAACAGATCTGTCTAACATTTGACAAAAGTTATACAAGAACATACAGGTTAGCATTAATAGGTAAAGATTTTTTGTTTAATGTTTTTTTTTATTGAAATGTGGCACTTGATGAAAAATGAATGTGCTGAGAAGCTGGTGCATTGGATCAACTACACTGCAAGAAGTTCCTTCAGTCACACTTGGGTATTTGATGTACCATACTTAATCCTAGTAAAAGAGTCGAATTAAACCCCTCTAAACTTCTCTCTTAAAACTCCTCTCAGCGTCAAGCTTAGCAGATTTAGGCAGCCAAACTGCCAAACTACTCATCTGAAGCTAGGTCCTGTGTGGGAGATGACTCATTTCCTTCTTACATCAGAGGTGTTTCCTTTGCTCTGCCAACATGCCACCCCCTGCTCCAGTCTTAGCACAATCTAGCTTGCAGTAGTTAGGGTAAATATTCTCTGTGGTAGACTCCACTGGCTGCAGAATGATGCAGAAGGTCAAATGTGGGATGGTCACAGCACTTACTCACACCTGTGGTCAGTCCGCTACTGAGCGGGTGAGTGCACTAGGGTTGGAAGTGTATATTTATAGCATATAGTCCTGAGTCTTGAAAAAGTCCAACTGGGTCAGATAGCTTCAATGCAAACAAAACTGCACAGTTACATAGGGCAGGTACATAAAGAAAATGGCTGACGTTAAGCAAATTAAATGAAATTTTCATGATTATAGAACTGGTGCACCGTCAATAGTATGTCTAATGTAAACTCTAAAAACAAACGCATAGTGCTCATATAAGATGCCTAATTGCACATTTGGTTTAAATGGTTATTCTTTACTGGTTTTAGTTTGCTAGCAACAGTTTCCTCAGTCTTACTACAATGACAGCACTTAGACTCACAGGACAAGAGAACTACAGGACCAGGATGCCAACAGGGTTATGCAGTGCGCCAACAGATTGGGGGTAATCTAAAAAAGTGCTTTTACACATTTTACATAGAAAACACAGACTATATTACAGCTGTCTCCCAAAAGAGGACCAAAGTCGTGACCTTAGGCAGACCACGCAGAGATAGCATCATGTAGCAGACATATATGTGTACTACAGAAGACATTGTACTGGCTAGGTCTAAAGTTCAGGGAAAATTAGCATAAGCATGACCATTCACCTCGCATCACCCTTTCTATATTGCGAAGAATAATTCACAACCTGACTGCTGCACCAAAAAAGCCACTGAACCCCTGACCCCATGACCTTTCAACAGAGCTGTAACAACAGCATCGCCTGACTGCTCTACCTTCCGAACCCCAGAAGAGAAAAAGGTCCCATCTAAGTTTCACCCGCTTTAAAATATTCATTGGAGCTGAAAAAAGAATAACTCTTAATACTCATGAAACTGAAAGCCGCTTGCTTTGTTGTTGCTCTCAATCTATCTCTTCCTTTCTTTCTTTCTATCTCTCTCTCTCTCTCCTTCTCAGTCCCTCTCATTCTCTCTCTCTCTCTTTCTATCACCTCATGAATAATGAAGGGAAAACATCCAGCATGTCTGTGTAGAAGAATGCAGGGCTCTCCGGTGCTGATCAAATAAGGCCTACTAAATAATTGAAGGAAACCTTTGTCATGCAAATGAATGGACTACAAGGGTACAGTGCAGAAAACCTGGGTCGGGTGTTAATGCTTTGAGTTCATATGTTATTTTTTTGTTTCATTTTTTTTGTTTGTTGAAATTAACAATGGACTTCATGCTAATCATCATACAACCATTAACATATATATCCATGCTATCCCATGCTATCCCATGCTCACACACTTGTTGCAGGTTTTGACACACACCAAGTATAGTTTGAGACCACTCTGGAGCCAAGCAGGGCAGCGATTAATCAGAAAGAGAACGAACATGAGCCAACATGCGCAGGGCAATTATACCAGCAGATAAAAGCTCATTACACAATCAATGAGCTGCTTTGTTTCAGGGACCTACAATACCCTGTTATCCTCTGCTGGAAGCTCTCGCTTCCTCCCTCCTCCTTGTTATTCACTCCACTCATCTCTGTCCCCGGCGACGTTGGACGAACGATAAATAAATGAAATGACTGTGTGAAAGGGGAGAAAACAATACAATAATCCAGCACAAGACAAAAGGCTTCCACAAACACGGCCTATGCTAACAGATCTGATCGAAGCGCCTCTTTGAAAGAGAAATGGTTGAGAGAAGCTGTGATTGAACATCAATATCTGTTTTTTTTTGTTCTTTCCTGCCCACTGACTCACGCATGCACATATACACAAACAGCAAGTCACCAATATAACGGTAAGCAAGAGCAGACGCATAGAGTCTAATTTAAATCCAGCTGTCACTGGTGTTTGTCATCATTGGCCTATATAGCCATGTACAAATATGTGCGCTGAAGATAATCAGAGAAAGGAGAAAGCAATGAAGCTGCACACACAACAAAAAGAGAACAGCATTCATGAGAACGGCATAATTTGTTTGGATCGCCAGTGACAGTAATGTTTTCCAGATTACTCCATCATGGCCTGTGCGCAGACGCCCTTGAGCCCAGCAAGTGTGACTGGCTTTATGTGTCCTGTTCCTGGAAAAAAAGCACTCTGATTACACTGATTTACAGTAAATAACCCTGACTCTCTCTCTCTCTCTCTTTTACACTTACTCTCACACACACACACACACACACACACACACACACACACACACACACACACACACACACACACACACACAC
>JBBIGC010000033.1:4345969-4356757 GCA_037576955.1 Lepidarchus adonis
TTTTCCCTCTTGGCCGCTTCGCAGCATCTGGGCTCGCTCTAAATATTCTGTGCTGGCCCTCAGCCAGCACATTACAGCAACCCTCTGCCATAAAGTTGAAGATGGGCAGAATGTTCCCCTTTCAACACGACAACGACCTGAAGCACACAGCAAAATTGACCACACAGTTGCTGAGGGAGAAAAAAGTGAGAGCTCAGACCTAAATCCCATTAAAATTCTGTGGAAAGATTTGAAGATAGCAGTCCACCAATGCTCACCATCCAATTTGACCGTCTTGAACAGTTCTATAAAGAAGAGTGGGCAAATATTGCTCAATCCAGATGTGCAGACTTGATAGTGAAGTATCCCAACAGACTCAAGGCTGTCATTGAAGTAAACATTGGAGGGTGAGCCTTTATTAATTTCAGTACGTCTTGTTTATGATTTTTTATCATTTTTGTCAACTGTAGCATTGCTATCTTTCAATTGGATGTTAAAGATTGAGTAAGTTAAGCTGGGAAGAAATATTTTTTGTGCATGTTTTCATTTAAGGCTGTTAAACAAAAAATATATTTTCTATACCCACAGTATGTCCACACACACACACACACACACACACACACACACACACACACACACACACACACACACACACACACACACACACAGCTAAAAGTCTGAAAATGTCCTTTGATTTACAGCAAAACAGATATATTTTTCATCTACCTCTGTGTTCCTTTGTGCAATAGTACATGGGTCAGTGGAATTCCCCTATAAAGATACAAGAGTTTGTATGTGTGTGCTCATGTGTGAGATGCACCAGGGAAGGAAATGCTGCCACTCTGCTGCTGAAAGCGAAAGAGCTTGGACAAAGATATCAACTCATAAAACTTTGGAAGACAACAAAGGCAAAGGCAATACAAAACTGGCATTACGAGGAGGCATGAAATATTACTCACTATTTGGTTGCTTGTCGTTCAATATTTCACCCCTCAGCTGTATTCCAGTTCCAGCACTGCATCCTGTATATTTATGAGCTGGAGGTTCTCTTCTGACTCTCAATGAGAAGTCCAACGTCATTCTTTCTCTGCTTCTGCACTGACTGCTATTAGATATCTGCAGAGGTCGGAATAGATAAACTGAGGGCTGGCGTGTTCATATGCAGATGGAGCAGATACAAGTTGTATCAGTGCAGATGAATAGAGTAGCTCCTTTAGAGCTTTTATGTTGTGGGTAGTTTATGGAGAGTGTGATATGGAAGCAGCTCAGAGAGGCAGTAGCTCACCGCCCCCTGCTTTCTCCTTCTGAAGAAAGAGAGCTGGTGTCAGCAGTAATAAAACTTCCTCTGGAACTTCACAGCTCTGGCCTGATAAAGCCAAGGACATTTTATGAAGGTTTGCAGGCTGTGCAAAGCTGACTTCAATGTCAGTGCCAAAGGTAGTACTGTAATGTTAGCAAACAAAAACACTATTACTAGTAATGGGTCTATTGTGTATGTAGAAAATGTTTCAGATCTTTGAGTTTAACTCATGCAAAATGGGAGCAAAACCGAAAGTGTTGCATTTATATTGTTGTTTAGTGTATATTCCTTTCAGAATGTAAAATCCATATATTATAAATAATGATTATACATAGAGTGTAATATGTCAAGCCTTTCTCTTTGTTGTAATTTAAAAAATGAAGGCTTTTAGTTAATAAAATCCAAAATTCACTGTCTCAGAAAATTGGAATATTGTGAAAAAATTCAACCTTGGAAAGTCGTGGTGTCACACCCTAATCAGCTTATTAACTCAAATACCTGCAGAGGTTTCCTGAGCCTTTAAATGATCTCAGTCTGGGTCAGGAGGCTACACAATCATATGGAAGACTGCTGACTTGACAGATGTCCAGTCATTTACACGCTTCAGAAGGAGGGTAAGCAACAAAGGTCATTTCTAAAGAAGCAACAGGGGCAACCGCAGCCTTGAGAGAATTGCCAAGCAAAATCCGTTCAAAAATTTGGGGGAGTGTCACAAGGAGTGGACTGAGGCTGGAGTAATCATAAGCCACTATGCACAGACAAATTCTAGACATGGGTTACAAATGTAGAGAATCTATGGAGTATTGTCAAGAGGAAGATGAGAGACACCAGACCCAACAATGCAGACGACCTGAAAGCTGTTATCAAAGCAACATGGGCTTCTATTACACCTCAGCAGTGCCACAGGCTGATCGCCTCCACGTTGCATTGATTCAGTAATTAATGTAAAAGGAGGAACAACCAAGTTTTTAGTTTATAGGAATGAACATACTTTTCAGAAGCTTGAAATTTCTGTTTAAATCTTATGTGATACTCAAATTTTCTGAGACAGTGAATTTTGGGTTTTATTATCTGTAAGCTATAATCATCGAAATTCCAATAAATAAAGGCTTGGCATATTTCACTCTATGTGTAACGAATCTGTATAATATATGATTTACACTTTCTGATATTGAACTTTTTCATTATCTTCCAATTTTTTTAGTACCTGTATATATATACACAATGTCACATGTCTGGCCTTGCAGGGCCGAACGCGCGCATGTCTTCCCGAGACGCCAGTGGAGACTTCAGCACTGCGGACAGCGACCGGAGCGCAGTCGATCAGCACCCGTGTTGTGGACAGCTAAAAGCGCACGGCCCGCTGATGGGGCACGCTCTCAATTCCCCAGGGCTGACAGTGGATTAGAGCCGCATCCACGCAGCCCTGGAGCCTTTATAGGGGGAAACCGTATCAAACCACGTGGCCAGTCACGAGCACGCTGCCACACGGCTTGCTGCTAGAACACAGACTCAATTTGTGTGTGCGCATCACGGCTCCTTTTTGTTCTCCACTTCCCTCTGTCTTCACGCAGGCTTCCCGGGAGAAGAGCAACTTCAACGCCCAGGCTCTGGAACCCCGGATATCCAGCCTAAGACGACACCAGCACGCCGTCCTCACGCTCTTCCTTCCCCTTTGGGCCTATTTCCCCCTACACCTTAACCCAGACATGTTTGGTGTCATTCTGTGACCCAGTTCCGGGACTATATATATATATTACAGGGTAAAACTCCTGTTTGTTTTGACAGGCTACTGAAGCCTCTCTGTCCATCTAACCTTATAAATGCTAAAAATGTTCAGTTAGTTACTGGCAACAAAGTTACATTCAATGTAGATCTAAAGCATTAACATCAACATATTATTGTGAACTATATTGTCTATGTACACGCATATCGTACATATACATACTGGACATTTTTAACACCTAAGTGCAGAAAGTATAAAACTTCAGCTAAGATAATCACTAAAATGATAATTTCAGTATTTATGGTGAAGGTCAGTCCAGTTGCCTGTGCTCCCCTGGAAGCAACTACATGCATAGCTGCACATTGCATTTTCTTTTCACAAAACTTTGCATGTTTTATGTTAAAGTTGCAGAGTTTAAAACATGTGCTTATATTTTGCCAAGTTCTGGGACAATTACTTTGCACAGAAACTGAACTGAATGCTTGATAGTTCCTGTAGCTTGAAAGTCTTGGGCAAAAGCATCAGCTAAATTAATAAATATAAATGTAAACAAGGCAGAATTACAATAATTATATACACAGAAGCTGCTAGAACATATAGCAAATTACAATGCCATACTGTAATTTAGGGAAATGGTGTAAAAAATACACTGCAATTTACTATAGAATCAAAATAATTGTTTACACTGAACATGCACATTTAAATAAAGAATTGTAATAACTGAAAGTTATTGTTTACTGTCTGTATTGAATGCATTGTGCTGCACTAGCCAGCCCACAGCCTCAAAGCAGGAGCTGTTAACTAAGAATGTACTCTGCTATTCTTGGCATGCAGTTACTTTACTGAGCTCTCCATTCTGCATGATTTTGCTATTTGTTCTCAGTTTCCATGCAGAACAACACTGACCAAATACTTCTGGTGTAGCAGCCTTAGCATCATACCTGTCTCTTTGGAAAAACAGCGTCTCCGAGACACTGATGGGGATCTCATCAAGTCTGACTTAGTCACAGTTTATGATGATAGCGGAAAAGTGGGGAGGCTCATCTGTTGCTTTGATGTGTAGCAAGCTTTCCTGATTAAAATGATTCCATATTCATTGGCAAGCTCCAAGCTTTCGTGATAAACGGTGTCACTGCACCAAATGCAAACCGCCTTTGTTTTTATCATCCCAGTCCCTATTTACGACAGCTCAGAGTAAGATGCATTATACTGTTAATGATTTAATCAATTTTGATTAATTCTCAAAATGCAAATTAGCCCATTATTGAACCTGAATTTATAGAATTCCTAGTAATTAGCTTGCTAAGCACTATATTGGCCTTGAAAGCAGAAGAGGTGATATGAACTTAACTTGCACTCACATTTAATTTAGCCTGCTGATTAATGATTACTATAGCCAAAAGAAGTGATAGTAAGGGAATTGCACTATTCCAGCACTACTAGACAGAAAAGTACACACTTTGTTTCTGCAAACCCTTGATTTTTACAGAAAGATGACCGAGCTCAGTGATGCTACTACTTATGGATAGATGCTCTAGGATTTGTCTATGCCATGTGTTCAGTTTTTGGTGAAGTTGAGTTAACCAGCCTTGGGAAGTTGGTGAGAGACTCGAACATGTCCTCTGTCCAGTGTCTGTCACGCTAAAGTTAATTGGGTCATTAAACCCAAGCAGACAGTATATTAACAGAACATATTTGGACACAGTCATGTTTGTGTTGTAATGTGTCATTGTATATATTGAGATATTTTAATTGTATTGTGTTTTACAGTTACGAGCTTATAGCAACAAGACAGACTTTTAGATGTCATTCCATGGCTTCCCATGGTTGTGGTAGATGGACAGCTATGAACTAAGCTGTGTGAGGGAGAGAGAGAGAGAGAGAGGGAGAGACTTGATAATCAGAGCTAGAGGGATATATGAGACATACTGCACAGCTGGCTCTTAATTGAGTTTTTTCCCTCCTTTTTACTCAGCATTTTCACAGCTGTTTCACTAAGATGAATTAAGAGCTGATATCCAGCAAACTTCCCCACAGATACAGATGCTCTTCCTGCACCATCTAAAGAATCCTCTCAGTCCAGACAAAGAATTTGGCTCCAATAATCATGGTCATATACAGTAGCTGCCTCATTCTAACATGCAAGTCTACAGTACATGCTCAAGCGCACTTTATGTTCTTAAAAATCAAAGTTCTTATCTTGGAGATATAAGTAATACATTTAAGTGATAAAAAACCTAATTACTGTTTTTCCCTGATGATAGGCCGCTGATTATACGTTGATTTTGCAAACCTAGTATTGGGGTCAGCTTGCTTAAACGGGGCTGACACATTTGCTAAAAGTATAATTCAGCGCAAAAAAGATGACAGCCTCACTCAGGGTAAATCTCCAACTTCTAATGCATTTCTGAACCAGCCAGCGCAGAGATGCACTCGGAGGCAGAGTTCTGTTTTGGGACCCATGTCTTTATTCTCTCTTTACTCTCTCAGCAAAGAGCACAATTTCAGTTCCCATTTCCAAGCCGCTCCAACATGTGCTGCTAACACGTGCTCTCTTTTTCAATACTACCCACCTGTTCGTGGCTCCACACACTACACAGTCCATAATGCATTGCTCCCCCACTACACCGGAAACAAACAAGTAGCAAGAACTAACATCAGTTAGCCATAATCAGTTAGCCTCACCTAGCTAGTCCTCGTTACCACAAAATACTCAGACTTGAGACTATAGAATAGGGCGGCCTATAAAGTGGGCCGTTCTATTGTTGTGGAAATACGGTAAATTAAATTAAACAGATGCATCTAAAATAATTCCTACAAAACCTTTGAAATTGACTAATTATTTGAAAACTAATTATTATATAATAAAAAATTATTATGTAGTTATATACAGTGATGGGTGACCTCACAATACTTTAACAACATTACACTACACCAATCACATTATATACAGTTTAGTTAACGGATTAATTATGCTCACATTGTACCAAAACAAAGTTTTTCACTGTATTACAGGAAATGTTCAGGAATGTAGATTGTGATGTGATTTCACATAATTTATTCTATTAATTGTTAATACTACCATAAACCTGGTAATTAGCTGCCGAGTTGAGCCAGAAAAGTTTGAGCAGGGAGATCACCAAACAGAGCTGGGCACTGGACATCCAGGACCAGAGGTGGACATGTTTCATATATTAAACCAATGTTAAATTAATATTTTGTAACTCAATTTTGTTGTTTTTATTTGTGTTGTGCTATTTAATGATGACGGCTTAGTGTGTACGTTGCATGATGAAAGGATGACTAGAAATGAATACTGCTACAATCATCTTCTTTAAAGTGTTTTTTATTTCTCATGGAAAGTTCTGAATGTTACACACAGCATGACACACACACACACACACACACACACACACACACACACACACACACACACACACACAGAAACACACATGTACACAACAGCTGTTGTTGTTAACAAAAGAAATTGAAGTAAATCTTTAGTTATTTGCTTTGTTATAGTACCATTTGTTCTACTGAAGTCAAATGTGAAAGTAACAGAAAAAATTGCATATATTTCTATAAGATGAGTTATATGATCAAGGTGTTACTAAAGGGTGTTACTGTTCATTTAAAGTTTCACAGGTGCCTTACAATACATTCCCAGCGTATTACTCACGTCTCATGGTTTTGTCTATAAAGGCAGATATAGAAGACATAAGAAAAGTAAAGGTGATGATTAGACTGATGAAAAAAATGTGTGAAGACATTTACCATTTTTGTATTCACTGCTTTTTGTTGCATTTTCATGATCCACATAATGATAATAATAATAATAATAATAGTTATTATAGTTATTATAAATTGAGTATAGCACATGCTATAACTGTATAATAACCTAATAATAAAATATTCTGCCATACAGCTAAAAGTGCTGGGGAAAAAAATCAAAGGAAGGACAAAACCAGCATGTAAACAACAGGAAAAACAGCAATGAGTGAGGATAATTTAAAAAGTGAGAAACCAATTGTTTGTTTGCATGATTTTGGATTGTGTTAATGATCCACCGTGCCTTGCTTGTCTATTCTTGACCAAATCTGAGTCCTGTCAGCCTCTCCTCAGGACATCCCAAATGAGGACACTGTCTGCTACATTTGAGTGATTCCCTCATAGTAGTAGAGCTGACATGAAATGAAAGCCACCTCATTAGGTACTTTAGCTCAGAAGCTGATGGGGCGCTGCCAGCGTCGGTGTCATTTGCTAATTATAATAATAACAATACCTTGGGATGGTTGGGCAGCTATTTGCCTTTCTTTTCAATTAATTTCATCAGACGCCCTCAGGGGAATGGACAGGAACTCTGTTCCAGACTGTACAAGGCTTTAGGTGGCTGGAGGATGGCCTGTTTGAAGGCACGTTTTTGAAAGAGACCGATTGTCTGAAGGAATTGAAAGCCTTAGCACACAAAGCACAGACTGCGTTAGTCAGTATCGCTCCTGCAACTGAGGCAGGACAAATTGTGGGGCACATGTAAATAAACATTGCAGATATTTTGTAGTAAAAAGAATGACACATATAGTAGCTGGAATCAAGCAAGAGTCATGGAGAGATTCACCCAAACAGAACAAAGCTAGTTGTGCTTTCTTGGACTTCCATCCATGGATGTATGTGGCACCTTTTACCTCACCTCTCTTTTCTTCCCCTTCTTATATTGTCTCTCTCATTGGGGCTTTCAGGACTCCTCTGAGCTCCAGAGAATGTTCTCAGATAAAACCCAACCAGATCCACAGACTGGAAAGTGTGTTCATGTCTGGATGTGATCCATGATTAACCCAGGGTTAGACTAGTTATCCTACAGTCTTAACAGTGAAAGTGATAAACCTTTGAGTTATTTATTAATTAAAGTGTGTGAAGAACCATTTTCTACTACAAAAGTTCTAATATGCTCAATGTAAGAAAAAATCAAAAGGCATTATTTTAAAAAGTGCAACCAACAATATTCAGTTTTTGTTATTTAATAGCAGCTTGTTTCTGGGTTTGATTCTTTCAAATAAACCTTGAAAATAGTGACACCTGTCTTCATGAAGATAATTAAAAAGATGAGTAACTCACTGTCTGGCTATTAAATTACATAATTACACCAAAACAAATGAAAACAGGAGGCAAACAAAGGGTAATTTAGAACTAAGTCACATAAGAAGTACTGTCGGTTATTTAAAGCAGCATTTCTCAAACTGGTCATCAGGGGCCTCCAGTCAACATGTTTGCTGTATGTATACATTTTTGTATAAGATGGGAAAAACATCAATCTGGGACCAATTTGAGAAACTGTTGCTCTAAAAACAGTTGCAGTGAATAGTTCTTCAAAAATATATTTGTAGATTAAAAACACAATAAGTGATAGTAAAACCTGAAAAAAGTGTCAATTTTTCACATCGTTTTTGATTTATTTGCTGAAATTAACATACTGATATGTACATTATACCACATTCACTGTGTTCTATGGTTTCTCATAGTTATTCCTGCAAACAGTGTCAGTGGATTTTCACTCCATCCTGTTCAACAGTTACATCCAATCCAGAGGTCAATGTGGAACTCTGAGTACAAGCTCTGGACCAGAAGTGCAATACTATTTTAGGACTTTATCTAGGTCTATCCACCACTGTCACTGCAGTATATATTTCCAATGGTCTAGAGATAAACATAATGTGTGCCTCAGGACTATTGAGTATCCAAGAGGAACATTAGGCTGGCGATTCAGTCCAGCTTAATTTACATCTGCAAAAAGAAGGATGGGCTCATGTTGATGGCAGAATGAAATAGATACCTCCAAGGTTGGATATCCATAATGAATTCAGTGAGGGTCTGGAATTATTTGAAATAGTGTCATTTATTTTGTCACCAGTGCTAGATATATTTCAGCACACATAACACATTTGAGGAATGTTATTCTCACAGTTTGAGGGTGGCGGCATTGCCTAACATCCAGAAGTTTCAAAGCATATGCTGTCTACAATCACACGTTTTTTTTACACAATATGAAGATAATAATTGTGTTTGCAAATTCTAAAGTAGGAAGGCTGAAGTCAACTCAAAACTAACTTTTCTTCTCACTGCTTTGCAAACACTATTTGCCATTTCTTACTGACTTCTGCTGACAGTTTTCCCCTTTTTGTCTATTGTCTGCTTCCAGGGGTCACATTAAACATGAATGATTACTTTTCTCACTAAGAAACTATATTGGCTTTGTTGAATATTGTTGATGAATATTTTATATTTGGTAATAGCATTAAACCTAAAAAAAATCCCATCAAACAGCAGAACAAAGATTATAAACAGATATTTAACTTGAACTGATGAAAACACATTATAATTACATTCACACAAACAAGAATTATTTGTTTTATTCATTTATTTTTTTACTTTTTTAAACATTTTGACACTCCTATTAATCTAATAGTCAGGAAAGAAAACAGTGTTAGTTATTATAGTGAAATTGGTTGCCAAATCTTAATAAGAAAAATGGTCTATTTCTATTTTTATCAGACAGCACTTTCATAAATAAAAATATGTCATTTATGTAATCACAGTGGGACCACTGAGCAGTCTGTGGTTTGTTGAAAGGCTGAAAAAGTCACTTTTTCACAGGGGCTGGGGGCTTGAAAAGACAAGATTTCTATGTTGCAGTGACCCTGGAGCAACGGAAGATGAAGTGCTTTACTGAAAAAGCACAACGTACATGGTCAGCAGAAGGGAAGGGAGAATTAGAAGCTGTTGTCCTGCTATTACATTTCAATAATGCCAGACTAAGACCCATATATTTCCATCTCTTCTTAGGTGAGACTCCTAAGGTTGTACAACCTCCCTCTGGTGGGTACCACCACAATCAGAATCAAGGAAACATTGCTGTATAACAGATTTTGACATTTCTTTGCAATAGCTATATGGCCTAGATGCAAAGGGAAAGTACTGTTGGTTTAGAGCAGAGCAATTTTATGATATTTACCATCATACTAAAAATTATGTGATTATTGCATCACAGTCTGCTTTTCTGTGCATTTTGTGTGAATCATCAGTAGTGATAAAACACCATATGTTTCATTATAAAGTTAAAGTAATTAGCCCTACTCAATTGGATTTAGTTAATTGCTAAATAAAATTAAGAATTCGTTTTATAATATTTATAAATGCACCAGTTGTTCTTTTGTTTTTCTTGAACTCAATGGAAAAAGATACTGTGACTATTTATATGCTTTTGCCCACCACATTGTTAATTCCCTCCAATGTTCGACCCAAGGTTATGCCATTGGTCCAAGCAAAGAACCACTGTACCAGAGAAACAGAGTCTTTAGAAAATGATGCAAAAAGTTTGAAATCACACTAAACTCAATATATCATGATTGCTATAACTTTCTATAATATGATTTGTTTTTACTGATAAAGATAAGTGTTAGATATAAATAAATCTCTGATCCTTCTAACTATATTGGTTGAGCATGAAAAACAAGCTCTCTCATCACATATACACATATGGTGATGGAATCAAAGGAACGTGTGTTGACATGGACATTTATACAAGAGTGTAAGTGTAATGAACACTGGTTGAGTGTTTTGGTTAAGTCTGACTGATAGATGTTAAACATTTTACATTGCTATGAACTACAACCCACCAATTCTCCCCACTCTATAACCTCAAACTGAAGCAGAAACTGTATGTGTGTGTGTGTGTGTGTGTGTGTGTGTGTGTGTGTGTGTGTGTGTGTGTGTGTGTGTGTGTGTGTGT
>JBBIGC010000033.1:4363719-4375390 GCA_037576955.1 Lepidarchus adonis
TGTGTGTGTGTGTGTGTGTGTGTGTGTGTGTGTGTGTGTGTGTGTGTGTGTGTGTGTGTGTGTGTGTGTGTACATGTGTGTACAGTATGACTGACTCTATCTGTTCATTTGTGTTTCAGAATAGCCGATCAGCCTGGCTAGAGTGACAGACGCTTTCAGGCTCTTTGCTATCTTATCTCTAAGGGAATGGGACCTGCTGGCTCTGGCTAACAGCCATTCAAAGCCTATTGTTACCTTCCCACAATCTATCCCTCTCCACAAAGTGCCATTCATTTTCAATCACATGACCCAATTATTGCCACCAGCCTTATGTTCACTAAGCCAAAAGCCATGAATCTGCTGTTTCCCCTCTAAAGCAATATGGCTATTTGTCCACAGCTTGTGCTACTAGAAATGTACTTAAGCTTGTTGGTAGATGCAAAAGTCTATATTCTTCATTTTAATGCTGTTTTTTATCCACTTGTTATATTTGTGTACCTGAAATATTAAACATTTATTCTTATGTAATTCTTTTTCAGATTTTTAGTTTTTAAAAGTATTCTGAAAACATCCCAATACACAAATTGCACCAAAATTGGATGGGACCTCTGCATTTAACTCATAAACATGTGGATCAGCTGGCAGCTATCAACAGTACTCTACAGTGTACAGGATTGTACCTTGCTCAAGGGTATCTCAGTGGTACCTGGGCCTGTTATGTGATCTCACATATGAAATGAATTAAAATAGACTGTTTCTACAGCCTAGTTTAGATATATGAGATGAGTGGATTGCAAGTGAATAGTACAGTTCAAATGTATGTGTACATACTACATCAAAGTCTTGTTTTTATTTCCTTTTTCACAACACAAGCCCTTTAAGCTAGACCAGCATGTATATCATTTATATAGAACATTTTAACTCATAAATTAGCGATTGCATTGAAGCAAAATATATTTTAAAATGGAACATTTAAGGAAAATTATGCATTTCAGCTGCATCTATCAAATATTCATGAATTCACTAGGAGCTATAGTGACACACTGCAATGCACTGCTCTGCTCCAGTGTGGTAAATAACTTATATTTTAAATTACGAAGACATTTTTCAGACTCAGAGAGTGGAGGGATATGAAAGTGGTTTCCTGGAAGTGGATCTCCACAGTGAACGCGTCAAGGCCAGGTTGCAGGTACTGCTCCTGTGACTCCTGTTCTGTGCCAGCTGCATTTAGTGGTGCGGAACTTTCCATATTCAGCCCCTCGCGGTGGGGGTCACACCTGTCTGCTGCCACTGACACCTGACAGACGCGTCATGACCCCGTAGCCACTGCAACCCTGGAAAGTAGGGGGTCAAGGGTGTGAAGCACATTCACCTGAAGTCCATCACTCAGGAAGGTGGTGACTCTTTATCAGTGAGTGAGTGAGCAGGTGCCTAAATTTAAGACCACTAGGTTGGCGTGATGTTAGGAAATAGGAACAGGGGTCTGGGACACTGACCCAGGCAGAAGAAGCAGGGTGAGAAAACAGAATGGGGTTACATAGAATGGAACAGAACCCAACAGCAGGGAAAGAGGGAATTATTGGGAGGAACACTGGCCATATCTGCATGAAAAAAGGCCATTTAGATTATATCCAAGATGCGGATTTACATAATGCACATACTAAGAGCATTATAAAACACATTGCTTTGACTCTCCAATAGGCCCTTTGGTCTATGTGCAAGATCAGCTTGAGGAATCAGAGTTAATAGAAACTCACTTAACTGGGTAATTGCATAAGTATCCTTAAATCTTAATTACAGTGCGAGTCAATAGGAATGTACTCTGATGAGGAAGAGACAGATGTTTCACAGACTTTATTCCTCTTTATCCTCTTGATCTCCCATTTGGGAAACAAGACTTCCTCTGCTCTTCAGAAGTATCAGAATCTAACTAAATGTTATACTAAATAAATGTGTTTCCTTTCTAAAGGATTATGCAGTTTAGCTCCAGCTTCTGTTCACTGTTCCCGGGGCACCGTTGGTGGCTGCCCGCTACTCCACGTGTGCACGTGTGATGGGTTAAATGCAGAGGTCACATTTCGTTGTGGTGCACTGTGTGTGATGGGATGTCCACAATGACAATAGTCAATTCACCTCATTTCACCTTTACTTCACTCACTTGTGTAAATGACACAACCTAACTAAAAAGAAAAATTGAAAAATCTCATTTTAAACTAATACATTCAATTATAAAAAAAAATTAGAATTTTTTTTAGCATTATGATGTTGTGGCTAAAACATTTCAGTTTATTTACACAATAAAAAATAAAACTAATGAAAAGAAAATGTATAGATTGAAATGACATGGACAATAAGATTTTATTTTATAAAAAAAACATTTTTAAATATGTAGTAATTTGAGATAATTATGAATTTGATTGTGGAGAGAAATATTTGGGGTATTTGTGAACTAGTTTAAAGACAATTATTGGGTCATGGTGAACCAGATATAAATTTTTTTGTAGATATTTGTAGAACCACCTTCCACTCAGAGCCACTTTATTAGATCATCCTAACCTATAGTTACAGACTACATGCTCTCTTATCAAAATTTGGCATTCATGCAAAGAACCAGTGCTGACCAGATGTTGATCCACTACTTTCTTAAATAATACTCTGGCAACAGGACAGTGACCACAGGACAAGTTGTTCATGGCAACAGAAGGGCTACAGTTTCCGCCTGTACACCGTCAATGTAGGTGCAGTGTAGAAACCACTAAGCCTATTCCTCAATAAAGCAACAAACAACTCATCAAACTGATGTTCTTACTTCCTTGTCTTTTTGAATTCTCTATCAGAGGAAAGTTGATAATCATATATTTCATCCAGCAGACAGAACGAGTGTGACAGAAAAGACTTATTTCCATTTTGACAGCTTCCTCTTCAGTGCAAATGAACTAATTGATCTGAGCCAATGTGTGATTGTTTTTTTGGATTCCATTTCTCCACTGTCTTTCACCAGGTAATGAGAGAATCAGGTGTGACTAGAACACATTTTGATTGCACCTAAATCCCCATGTGGAAGTATTGGAAGACTTATCCGAAACTGGTGTTGAAACTGTTATGATGGTGAACTTCAACAGAAGATATAGGTTCCAACACACAACCAGAAAGAGAAACTTGAAGAGAGTAAGGCAGCAGGGACTGCGGCAAAATGAAAGAAAAGCAGAAAAGGAGCTTTAGAAAGACAGTTTTGGGGTGAGGGTTGGAGAGAGAGAAAGAAAGAAAGAGAGAAGCATAACTGTCACTCGGATGTCCCCTGGGTTAGTGCATGGAGGGCGCCCAGCTAAAGCATGTCTGACAAACCAGATCTGAACTGCTGACACACGTCTAAGTCAGCACACAGGACACAAAACGCCCTGCCAGGCAAACACCCCTAACACAAAAACACACAGAGATACTATCAAACACATATAGTTTACACTACCCTTAAAGCTAACTTTTTACATTTAATTCCAATTCTTACATTTTGGAATGTCTTCATGTGCAGGCCAACTGCTTTGATAAAAAAAAAAACACTCAGAAATGCAATGAAAATGATGCAGAGTGCTTTGTCACAGTTCAGCACAACTGACTGATTTAATGTTACTTTGTCTACTCTGTCAGCAAACCTGCCACTTAACAATTTTTTTTTTTCAGAAATTGCTTCCTCAAAAAGTGCTGTCCTTCATGCTCTTTGGTTTGACCCAACACTTGGACATAGACCAAAAAATGTAAAGAGGACTTTCAAGCATAACGACAGACAGTTCCTTTTTAAAAGGTAAGTGAAAGCACCCAGCAGTCTTCTCTATCAACCTGTACACAGAGAATTCTATTCCACAGAGCAAAGCGAGTCTCAGGAAAAAAAGCCCCATCCATTCCTCCCCTCAATTTAAACTTTTTTTTATTGTACAAAGTTTGCTTTCAAATAAGACTATACTGAAAATGGTTCAGGCTTACTTTGCCCACTTGTTCTTCCATCTTGTATCCTCTTGCTTCAATCTTCCAGAACATGCAGACACTGAGGGTCTGAGGCATTCGTTTTTTGGCCTGAAATTGCTCATGTCACTTCTGAAGACTCTAACCAAAGCTGACTCGTTTCAGTGGTCGTTTGGACAAAGCAAGATTGGAAACTCAGGTTGAAGATTGCTTTTGTATTCTGGAAGATTACTTCTATGGTCTGTAAATTGTGAAGTAACTTAATGCAAGGTATTGTACCCTCAGGTTTAATCAACTGTTACAGGACTTTCCACCAAGTGTTTGAAGGAGTTTAGCATAATGAATGGTTAGCTGGAAGGTCCATAGCGCCATGTTAGTATTTAAAGCCCCAGTAAGAAATAAAACAAAAGTGTGAACCAGATTTAGAACTGGGCATAAAAAGCCTTTGTGCTAAAACCTTACTAAATTTGTGTTGGGATACTTCTCTATAAACTTTGCACACTATTTGCCCACTCTTCTTTACAGAACTTTCAATTTGGTCAAATTGGATGGTGAGCGTTGGTGAACTGCTATTTTCAAATCTTTCCACAGATTTTCAATGGGATTTAGGCCTGGGCTCTGACTGGGACACACAAGGACATTAATTTCTTTCTCCTTCAGCCACTGTGTGGTCAATTTTGCTCTGTGCTTCTAAAAATTGTTGTGTTAAAAGGTGAAGATTCTGCCAGAGGGTAGCAGGTTTTCCCCAAGAATTTGATGGTATTTTGCCCCATCCATTTTTCCTTCTACTCTACCAAGAGCCCCAGGCCCTGTATCAGAGAAACACCCTCACAACATAATGTTGCCACCTACATGCTGTAGATATGATGAGTTGTAGATGGTGAGCTGCATTAGATCTCTGCCATGTGTACCATTTGATATTGAGATTTGATTTTGGTCTCATCTGAGCATTAGACCTTTTTCCACTTTTGGCAAAGCTCAAATATGCCTTAATGTGACCTTTCTTGAGAAGTGGCTTTTATCTTGCAACCCTCCTGATTATGCCAC
The DNA here is from genome assembly GCA_037576955.1 of Lepidarchus adonis. Taxonomy (NCBI): domain Eukaryota; kingdom Metazoa; phylum Chordata; class Actinopteri; order Characiformes; family Lepidarchidae; genus Lepidarchus; species Lepidarchus adonis. The sequence continues at coordinate 4,368,703 of JBBIGC010000033.1, forward strand.
AATCAATGAGTGATTGTGAAATTGTTTTCACATGCACACAGTGACCATTCTTTGACATAAAATACTGTAACTTCTTCAAATTGGCCATTGGCTTTTTGGTGGCCTCTCTTAGCAGTTTCCTCCTTGCACTTCTACTCAGTTTGGTGGGATGGCCAGATCCAAAGAGGGTCCTAGTACCAAACACTTGCCACTTCTTTATTATGGACTTTAGGAATTGGGCAGTTTTATTATTAATCTCAGTATTTCCTGTTTTCTTTTCTTCTTTTTAAAAAATCTTTTGAACTGTAGCTGTGATATCTTTCACTTAAATGTTATAGATTGCATTAAGTAAGTCAAGCTGGAAAAATATTGTTGTGTGTGTTTTCATTTAAGCCTGTAAAGCAAATAAAGGGAATATTTCGAAGGGGGTGATTCTTTTCTATACCCACTGTTACTAACAATGAAAAGTAATTTTTGCATCACTTCTAAATATCAGCTTTAATTGATAATGCTGTTATCAATTATCATATATAAAATTATAAAAAGTTCTGGGCCACTGAACTGAATGTACTGCATTATGGACAATAGTAATACTGATGACAGAGACTAATATGTTAAAACATTTACCCAAAGGTGAATGCACATTACAGCCCACAGAGGCAAACAAACACAAATATAACATCATAAAAGACATTTAACCATGTAAAACCATCACTCAGAACAAATCTTTTATCGACAATTTAAATGCTAATGTGGACAAGGCCTCACATAAATGAAGCATACTTGTATATTGTATATTGTTCTGTTTTTGTATTTGTCATGTAACAATTATAATGTGCCAAACAAGCATTTTACTTTACTGTTTAGGATAAAAACATTTACTTATAAGAATAATTTTTAACCCAATCTGACATTTAATTAACAATGAAAAATAAAAATTAAACAAGGCTATATGTTTTTGAAGTTTGTTATTTCAGGCATCGCGTCAAATCCTTTCAGGAAGAGGTCAGAATCAACAACTGATGTAAAAGATTTTATTAGATAGAGCGATCATTTACCATTTAAGTTAAAGTTTTGTGGAAGGCATACATTTCTCCTGTTGAAATGGGATCCCGAGAGAATAATGTGAACCAGACTTTGTCAGAATTAAAGTCTGAGAAAGAGAGAGAGTGAGAGAAAAAGCGTTGAGATGTCTAGATGGATTTTAATGTCTGAGCCTACTTGAAGAATTTTGGTGTGGCTTTTTAAGAAGATGTGGTCAGTGGATGTGTTTTGAGTCATGTGACATGAGGCATGCTTGACCTGTTGACGTGTTTAAGTGACGCATGGTTGACGTGCTTATTAGATTTGAGATTTTTAGAAGTCTGTTATGTGTGTGTGTCAGGTTGTTTAGATAGCATGACCTTCAAGTCTGATAGATTCAGGATACAGGTGGGCAATTCCATGCTATAGCTCATCCAAACCATTCCAAATTGAATTGTCATTCACAATCTGTTAGTAACCCTAAACACCACAATTTAATGGTCCAGTTCTGATCACAGGATCACAAACAATCAGATATTATTTAGGTGGCAGTTACAGTGACCGTGACTTGTGTTGTGATGGAAGTGTAGTGTGTGAGCATAATGTACAGCGCCATTTGATGAGCTATTACAAATTTCAACACTGATGAAGACCAAACAGGATACCACATCAACAAATGAAGCATGCGGACATGGAGGATGTAAGACATTTTATTTGTATTTATTTATTTATTTATTTATTTATTTAGTGTGGAGGTGCATTCTTTGAACAAAATGTCTAGCAAAGAAAATCTGCAAGGTAGGTGTTTAAATGCAGTTTGACACTCTTATGAGGTTACTATTTTCAGAGAAATCATATAAATCCATTTTATCCATTTCAGATTTACTTGTGCTTGCAGTAATTTTGGTGGCTGTATATAGAAAGACATGGAAAACATTGTAAGACTGTTTTCACCAAGTTGGGAATTAATGAGCGAATGACTAAGAATCAGTGACAGTAAGAAGCAAAAATAGTGAAAGTAATTAATGAAAGTTTTCATTTCTTTCTCTGCATCAAATATTGAAAACTGAAATGAAGAGGAGTCACAGAAGGGAGGGAAACCATAAAATGTAGGTGCCTGTATAACAAGCACCAAATGAAATTGGTCCAACTTAACATCCAGAAGTCAACAGAGGAAAAAAGGAAGATAAAATGATTGAAGACTGATATTAATACAAAAAGCACTTGGAGTTAGGACACCTTGGTCATGGAGCTAAGTTTGAACACTGTAGTTTTTAGGCTAGAAGAAGAGTTATACATTTTGTATTAAGATTGAAGTTTGGGCTCCAGCAAAAGTAAAATAAAAAAATGAATATAACTTTTATGAAATCTCCTACCCCAGACATGGGGCAGCATGACATTCCAACAAGAATGAGTGTGTGTTTAATGTGTAATTTCCACCACATATCACAGACCCTCTTTTTTTTTCTTTAAATTGCGTTTGTTAAATCGACTTGTGAATAATTTAAGCTTTGAAATCTGCTCCATATCTCTGACAAGCAGGCCAATTATAATTACAGACCGCTACTTTATTATGATTACCAATTGAGAGAGAGAGCAAAAAAAAGAAAAGAAATGAAAACTACTTTCTGGATAACCATGAGACGATATGCAGAATTATAGAAATATTCACCAAATTTTTCATCCAAAGCCGGTTCCTGCAATGCCAATCAGCGCGAGTACTAGGCAATTTATTCATCTGACAAAGTGGAGAATATAAGATGCATATCATCTGTGGTAATGAGACTGAAGTACTGAGAACATCAGCACAATCAGGGAGAATATCAAACCATTTAGTCAGGTTTGTTGGTGGCGATTAAAAACGACTTCATTGTTCTTTTAGGTGATTTGAGCTGCTGCCATGAGTGCAACATTATAAGGTTTTCAAGCTTTCTCTCTCTCTCCCGCTCTCTCTTTTTTCCCGCTCTCATTTTTTATGAGTTTCACACATAATTCATTCATGCAAGTAGATCAAGATGAGGACTGCATTCATAATATGTCATTAACTATTAAAAGGAGCCTTTAGATTACCACAATCGTGCAGTGATTAGTAGCAATATGAAGCCTCAGGAGGAAAAAAAAAGAATCCAGTGGAAAAACACTGAATCAGTTCTGTTGTGAAAATCACGTCAGTTGTATTTGATATTTTTTGTCGCTTATTCTCCCTGAGGCTTTTTTATTTCTTAAGTAAAGTCTTAGTTTAGTTGATGAGGCACAAGCTCTGCTCATAGTAGGATAATAGAGGAGCATCTCCTGCTGCCTGGAGCTGGGGCACTGAAGAGGTGTGCACACAGCTGAACTGCTTTGGATCAATAGAAGCTAATTACACCGGAGATTGATCCGCAACACTCACTAATTTGGAGCCAAAACCACAGTCAAAAACTTATGTCTCTGATGCTCGTCATGCCCAACCTATCTTCTTCTTCACACTCTCTTTTCTCAACATTTCAATCCATGAAAATGATCCATTGTCAAATATACAGTGCAGCTGGTAAGTAACTGGACAGTGATATTGTTTCTGGCTTTGTGCTCTAGCACATGGAGTTTCAACATTAGAAAAACAGAAAAAACATTTCTGCAAATATTTTTGTCTGTACTAGGTGAACTATACAAGAATCACAGACCTTTAACTGACAGATCTCTTAGGTCAGATGACAGTACATTTGAAACTTGCAGCCATTTATTTCTGCTACCATGTTATATTCACATAGTTGTTTGGATTATGAGCTCAGGTCTTCTTATCTGCCATAAGGCACTGACCCAGAGCCACTATGATTATTAGATATTGTCGTTTGCTATGGAAAACCACCAGTGCAGCCTTGCTGAAGTTTAATTACACATTTTTAAATACAAGTTAGTTTAGTTTTTTAGTAGAGTATAGATTATATTAATTATATTATCAGAATAACTATTTGTGTGAAGCAGAACATATAAAATCTTTACATACATTTTTGAATGTCTAAGTGTAATATGTCTCACTTTTGTTTTAATGACAACATGTACTACAGCTGCCAAGGTCTCCTTTCCACAAGTTCCACAAGCCTTTGATAAGTACACAAAATCCATCCGAGAGTTGTCTGCAAATGCTTGAGAATTGTCTGAATACAAAGTCTTAACAGGATCAATGCAGCAAATTTGCTTATATTTGAATAGTGACCCAGAAATCACATTGAAACATGAATATTTCTTCTTAATTTTACATGTCCAAACTTGTTTTACATGTTCTACATTTTTCAGTCTTTTAAGTACCACAATCATAAATATGTTATGAGCTCTGGATGAACCCTGTCAAGTATGATCACAAATATGTGATTGTAACATTACAAAACAGAGAGTTCTTTCTTTTATTCTTTAAGAGAACTTCCTCCTGAAATGGTTACATGAAACTCTGCTCTCTCACATCTGGACCGGCTTTGTCAATCCGCGTCACCAGTGCTTCTTTGATATTCATGTTAAGAGAAATAGATTAGCAGATTACAAATGCAAAAGCTGCATGTATATTTCAACACTGCATATTTTCTTACAGGGGCTCAACTTGCAGTTCCAAAAGCAGTTTCCTGCTTTAACAGATCTACTGATATCAATATCAATATTTCAGCTAGTAACCATTCAATATTAACAGATCAAAGGTCACACCAAAGTAACAAACTGTGCCAGATACTGGCCCTCCAGAGAGGCTGAGACCTTTATTAGCTCTTGTGTGTATAATAATGCAGCAATATATAACTGTCCAAGAAAGACTTGAGCAACTGAAATGGGGGAGGATTTGTAGAAATGGCAATGACTTGTATATGTTTCATTTGGGGTAAATAGACGCATTTAAATTAAAGCTAACATTCTGTGTTAAATTTAAGAATCATTGTTTGGCTTTAAAGAAGCTATTCTGCAATTACTCGCACAAAGAATCCAAACCAATCTGCTGCCACCTGTTAAAAGAGTCAAAAGCAATCTCTAACTTCCAAGTTCAGCATTTATTCTATTATTCCAGGGTGGTAAACTCAGTTATACTGTTGTGTACATGTTTACTTTCTAAACATCAGAAAATGTCATTTCCCACCATTTCTTCCAACCCGCTTTCACTAAAATACATTTGAGGGGAAGTCTAAATAATATTGTGAGTTTAAACTCTCTAGTCAGCAGATTGTAGATTGTATGTACAGGACGTGCAATAAAAAGAAAACTACCTTTTTCAAGTAAGGCAAGGACACTGTTTAGAAGAACGTATTGTCAAGAGTTTGCAGAACTTGCAGAACTTTATTGAACCCACATACACACTCGAGTAATAACTGAACACTAAACATAAACAGATGATTTAAAAAAAAAAGAACTTTATCGTATGTTGTTCATAAAATTAACTCAGACATTTAGAAACCAAATTTTTGGAAAAGCTCTTAAAAAAATAAAAGCCATTTGTATATTCTCTCAAATTTACTGACAACAGTACAAAGAAATATCTTGTAATGGTTTGGCAGAGCAAATTTTGCAAATATAAACCATGAATGAATCCGATGCTTGCAGCACATTCAAAAAAGGAATGTGGGGCAAATAAGAGTTAAAACATTATAGATAAGCTATTTTTGAGGGTTTCCTGAATTTATATAAAAGAAGCATCCACATCAAGCAAAGATAGTTCATCATAGTCAGAACTTTCATCTAGCCAGCTCAAAAAGAATGTTTTTTAATTTAAGATTGCAAGAATTGTAGTGTATCATGAAAATCTTACATCAATTCTATTCAGAAACTCCTGTGGTCAGGTAAATCCATGTTTCAGCTTATTTTCTGAAGAAATGCATGCCGAAGAAACTATCAACAACAGGGTGCAAAAGCCACATTGTGCACAACATGGCTGATTTGTAAGTGCTAAGTTACATTAAGGATGATGCAGAGTACATTGGGATTTTGGAGAGACATATGCTGCTCTTAAGGCAATGTTTTTTTTATGATTATTTTAGAACAATGCAAGGCCTGGTTGTGTGTGCACTACAACACTACGAAGTGTATTTGACTGGACTACCAGCAGTTCACTTCAATTTATAACTGAAAATGAATATGAGAAACAAACAATGGCGATGGGCAGAGGATCAGCTGTATTGTTGTATCAAATAAGAATGAGCAATTGCAATTGCAAAACAGTTCATACATCCAGTTATTGTAAGTGTAATTTAAAGGAAAAGTGGTAACACAGTAAGAAACATGCCTCTGTTACAATTTTTGAGCATGTGGTAGGCATTCAATTCTAAATTGTGCATATTAACAAAATACATTTGAGTTGTTCAGTGAAAACACTTGAAATCTATTATTTGATTGCTAAAAAAAGGCTTAAAAGAATTAAAAGAAAATTGTATTACAATTTATAAAATGTTTTTTTACAGATTTCCAAAAATAGTGTTTGTAGATTCCAAATTCAATGTTAGCATAGTCTTACTCATCTATGCAGAAATGCATCTTGGGGAAGAAGTAAAAGGTGAGCTACAGTATGGTCATTGTAGCTTTAGTTTGCAAACATGCAATCAATCTAAAAAATGTATACTGCAATTTACAGTATAAATGCAATCACTGCAATTTACTGGTTCTTTACTATAATTTATGCTATTTATCTTATCTTATTTTACTGCTTTCATTTAAAATCACAGTCTACATTTGTAGT
>JBBIGC010000033.1:4420951-4434875 GCA_037576955.1 Lepidarchus adonis
GTGTGTGTGTGTGTGTGTGTGTGTGTGTGTGTGTGTGTGTGTGTGTGTGTGTGTGTGTGTGTGTGTGTGTGGTGACAGAAAGAGAGAGAGAGATCATAATTTATAGAGGCCTGCGAGAGGTGTGGAATAGAACAGTAAAAAGTACAGACGTGAGTAGACCAAACCCAGAGCTTAGGTGAGTATAGCAGGTGATTTATACATCTGCTGGCCACAGCCTTAAAGTACACATCCTTGTAAATAGGGAGCTATTAAATGTGTAACAGAAGCTACGGGGAGATTGGGTGATTAATCATATGGAGCAGTGGAGAGTGAACTGCGCAGTGTGGATGAGTGTATCTGAGCATGAACGAGAGGAACACTTGTTATGTGTGTGTAACTTGCACGCTGACAAAAAATGCTTTGGATTTGCTTGGTTTAGATGTGTACATCTGTTCCACATCAATAAAATATTTTACATCAACAGTTATCACCAAAAGTAAGTAAACGGGAAAACAATAACTGCATTTATGTCATATAATTTATTCATGTGGAACTGATGTATACAGCTGCATCACACATTTTCCTTTGCCGCATGCACATGCGCCATTATTGGAAATTACTCCGCCCTGCTCTTCTCTGTCTGTTCCTCATAATCTCCTTCACCAAACTTCATCAAATTCCATGTCATCTCTACAAAGCCAATCTGCCTGTATCTTTCTACTTATTTTTTTTATTTGTCATCCCATGCTATTTTGCTCTTGCTATCTGTCTCTCTCCATCTGCCCAGCCCTCTTTTCACTCTCTTGCATAAGACATCTAAAGGAATTACAGCTGAAACCACGACGAACTCGTCATACCATCCAAAAATACACACACTGGGAGGCCTGTATGATCTCATACAGCCATAACCATACACTCCAGTGCACATGAAGCTTCTACAGATTGCCTGGCTGGTGACACGCACTTCTCATGTTATGCACTGTAAATCCCAAAGCACAGTGAAAGCACAAGCCATAGGGAAGAGTATATATCGTCTTCATAGGTGACAGAGCTCCCCAGGGTCAAATGACTGATGTCATCTCCATGTGCCTAGTCGGTAATGGCATTCAGGTAAAAAAAAATGGATAAGACTGTAATACTTTCTTATAGATTGTTCTGGAGACTTTGAGGGGCTCTAGGGAGGGTTGTATGAGTGACGTTGGAGAAGAGCAATTTATGTCCCTAAGTAACTATTATTGTAATCGGATTTGTGTGAGTGAAGAATCAAAAGAGAAATTAGAATTCTGAGTGTAATCCTTGACTCAACTTTTAAATCACATAAAATAAAATAATTAAAACCACTTTCTTCCATTTAAGAAATATATCTAGAATTAGAACTTTTTTAAACAGCAGGATGCTGAAAGACAGCGCCATGCGTTCGTTTTCTCATGGCTATACTACTGTAATGCTCTGTTCACTGGTTTACCACCAAAAAACACCATCAACCGGCTCCAGCTCCAGCTAGTGTACTGACACATAGGAAAAGAAGAGAACATATAACTCCTGTTTTAGCTTCTTTACACTGGCTACCGGTCTCATTCAGAATAGATTTTAAAATCCTCCTACTGGTTTATAAAGCTGTTAATGGTTTTGCGCCTGCATACATTATAGACTGCCTGGTGGAATACACCCCACATCAGCCTTAAGATCAGCAAATGCTGCTTTACTGAAGGTCCCTAAATTGAACCAAAAAAGACTGGAGAAGCTGCCTTTAGTGTTTATGCCCCAAAACTCTGGAATACAATTCCGATTTATATCCACTAGGCATCAACAGTAAATTTTCTTAAAAAGCAGTTAAAGATTTTTCAATTACAAACAAGTGCTCCATTAATAGATGGGATATCACTAAACACACACAAACATGATAAGAAAATGAAATAAACATGAAATGAGTATCATTTATATATTTATATATATATATACACACACAGTAAAATGCTACCCAACTCATGTTTATTTCATTTTCTTATCATTTATATTATGTATTTGGAAATGCCATTTTTTGTAAAAAAAAAAAAAAAAAAAAAAAAAAAGCCTATTTGTATCTCCTATATGTGTGTTCTGTTTGCTTCTAGCCTGGACTGTATAACAAATTATATTAACTATGTATATTGTAAATACCTTCGAGCTGCATCCCAATGTGTGAAAGTGCTCTATACATTTTAAATATTAAAATAAAATTGTTTACTAAAACTGTGATAAAAGGATAGCAATCTTAAATCTGATTTAAACAGTATTCACAATGAATATTAAGTCTGAGTGTACTCCCAAAAGCCCTTTGTTAAGGTTCTATGAACAAAAAAAAAAAAGGTTTTCACACTTGCATTTCCCATTCACAAATATAGCTCTTTTAAGAACCATCCATTTGAAGTTTGTTGATCACAAATAGTTCTATTGGGTATTTTACTTGTGTAGACCAAGGTCAGTAGTAATAATATTATGCTGTGCTAAAACCCCTTGCAGCTGAAATATTGTTCAGTTATACTCCTAAAAGTTAACGTTCCTATTTTATGGTTCTAGGAATAATCATAAACCTTGGTGGGGGGTGTTTTGTGTTTTATCTAAAAAAACATTAATTAAAAGGAAAAAAAAGTGATTCTTCCAAAAAAGTGTGCTGCTGAACTTTTCTACACATCAAGTAAGCTCTCAGAATCATTCACTCAAAACACTAAACACCATTAAACACCACTGGCATACGTAAACACACACTAGGAATTATACCCAGATTGGCTTCAATGACAAAGCATAGCTTGGAAGAATTAATGCTAACAGAGACAGATGAGTGAAGACACAAAGAAAGATGGAGTTGAAGAAAGGGAGAGAGTGAGGAAAATTCCATGAGGTTGTCACTCTACAAATCTGCCAGATTGAGAGATTAAACTGAGCCTGGAAAACATGCACATGCACACCTCCTTAAATCTGTCTCCATAAAACCCTTATGATTGAAGAGCACTGGGCAAATCTCCACAAGATGACAAATGAGTGAACCAGGTTTACTGCTCCTTAAACTCTGGGCCTTAGAAACCAATAGGGAGGGTTATTGTTGAGAAAAAAAACATTAAACATTTTACACCCAAGAGTTCTAATAACAAAAAAATATTAAATAAATGTAAAAAAATCAGTGAAAGTGATGGAATCATTCTAGAAACTGGCTCTAATCATTCATTTTCCTAGGCCTGTTCGCTATTGTCACCTGCACAAGCCTAGGGTTTAAATGTGTAATTTGTGGCTACTTAGCAGGTCAAAGGTCTCAATTATCATGCCCTGACATATTTCACACGTTTAATTTAACATATTTAGAAATGAAAGAGACAATAGTGCCATATTTGGATTTGTTCTTTTGGGGTGAGCTTAACCCGACAAAAGGTTACTGCTTTTGTCTGAAGTCTACAAGAGCTCCCTATGATTTTTGAACTCTGCATTGTAGTATGAAACAGAACCCATGTAATATCTGATAAAAATGAAATGCCACGTGAAGTGTAAAATTTTCTCCATTCAAATGTTAATTAATGTCATCCAACAATATTTGCATTAGACTGACATAGCTGTACTAGTGCAATTAAATATTCCGTAATGGATCATTCTCAAGTTGATTCATGTTTAAGTTTTTGTTCAGCTTCTTTTCAACCACCTTTTTTGCACCTCTCTCCATTTCTCTGTAGATTGCTCTCTATGGATGTAATGGGCCACAGATGCTGGGCAAACTCTAATTATGCCATGCAGGGCAGAGGCGCAATGATAGAATGGCTCATCAAATGATGAGTGCAGTAACAGGGTGCTGATGGTGAGCAAACTCAGCTCATAAATTAACAAGAACTAATGCCCCATACACACATACATATGCACTCACACTCACGTACAGACACAAACTTAGACACCTCATCAAAAAAAGCTTTTAATTAGTTAGTTTTTTGTCAAAATAAAGAGATATAGTCACAATACCGGGAAAGGCAAGTCCTAGCTCCTTCTCCTGAGCTTTCTTCTGAAACAGAACAGTTCCACTAATGTGGGAAAGCAAAGCATTCCTCTGCTTTGCATGACATTCACTGCAGCAATAATTCAAATGTCTGGGCAGATAGCATTGCCAAATTGCCTCAACACACTCTGAGGAGGACTATACGCTTGGTCAGTGACCATGCGGATTCCATTTGGCTGGTCCTTAACATGGTTGCAGGGAACTGGGCTGCCTGACCATTCTTGCCAAAGAGAATGTCCCTGCATTATCTTGGAAACCCATTGTTTTACTGACACAGTAGTTAAACATACATGAATCACAGTGCCATATTCATAGAAATAAAGGAGAATCCTTGGAGCAATGCCATGGAAGAAGCACTTTTGGCTCTCTAACAAACCTTTCAATCAATTTTTGACACACATAGTAAAATACTATATACCACATTTTTATCAGGTTGTACAAAAACAATTTTACACAGAACAATTCTTTGAAAGATATGTTAGGTTGCCAATGGACTTCTTTGGAGAAAAGCCATGGAAGAAGCACGTTTGGCACCGAAGAAACCTTTCAGTGGGCTGTTTTATAAAGAAATGATTTTGTAAAACCCAAATGATCTATTTTATTTTTAATCTTTTTTTATCTGTAGCATTCTAACATTGGTATAAATTCTCAAGCAGGTCCACCAGTGCCAAGAGAAATCTAAATCTGTCACTGTGCTAGTAGGCTCAATATACTCAAAAGATTTACAAAATCTGTAAACTGAAATGATTGTTAAAATTAATCATTTATTGTGGCAAAGTATTTTTCAATTATTTCTGAGTGTTTAGAAACAAAGTGCACCTTGTTAAACATTTTTTTCATTTTAAAATGTGAACCTTTTAAATAAACAAAAAACGCACATCATATTAAAAAAATACCCAGCAATTATACTTGGAAGAAGTTGGTAAGAGATCTGTGAGATAAAACCAAAATATTCAAAACCCAATGGGCCTAAGGGGTTAGCCCAAGGCAAATTGGGAGTCATTTAATCAGCTTCAGCATCGTAGAGAGAAATAACTTGCTGTTCTGCATTCTTACATGAGCTCATCCTTGAAGCCATGGTGCCTGGATGTGCAAACGTCTTACTGTGGACGAGCAGCATGGCAATGTTTCCTGCCTAACCACCAATGCCTTCCTCCAGCTCTTAGCCTTAATTGCTTGTTTACCAACCATACACATGCATTTGTTTTTCTTAATGGATATTTTACTCTTAATGGTTGGCACTTTGCCTTGTTTATTTCCTAACTGCCTGAATATTTGCATATTTCGTTTAGACAGCTGGATCTTGCTGCCTCAGTGAAAGAGGTTAAAAGGTTTGCACTGGAAGCGTGAATGGCACTGGGTCAAAGAGTGTTTTCGTTTTTGAGAAAAAATGACAGAACATGAAGAGGGCTTAGACTAATTAGGACTACAGGAGTGCAACCTGACATGAGGTCTGTGGGGAAAGAAAGAAATCACACCAAGAAAACAACATCCCAGCTACATGAGCTCCCTCTTTTGTTCAAAATATAGAAAGATTGGACATTAAGTCAATTCTGACAAGCCAAACGAACAAAAGGTATTAAGCAACTCAATGCATATGCACATATTCAATCACTTAAGGCTGGACCTATCCCCATGAGCTGAATTTACTATTATAAAAGTACAGTGGATGTTAAATCCTACTATAGTTTTTCTTATAAATATTTATGGGGATATGCACGTGCATATGTTCAATATACACAATTCTCACACTTCAAAATCTTGTGGAAATTTCCCAGAAGACTGCTGGAGGCTGTTATAGCCATTAAAAGAGGCCATCTCCATTTCAGTGTCCATGGCCCAAGTTCACATGGCACAGTGGTCAAGTGTCCACATAAAATAATAATAAAATGTTTTTATTTAGTGCAAAGATTCATGGGGATCATCCTATTACTCAATTCCTATTATTACTGTTCCTATTTTGGTTAAGTATTTTTAACAGCATTCAAATACAGTGCACATGTGCTTATCTACTTCACATTTTGATGACATAACATTACAACGCAAACTGGCCAAAAAAATAAAATAAAAGCAGATGACATCTTTGAGCAAAACATTTCAGATTCTGCCCTTGACGGATTCCAGTTGTGCATCTCTTGTGCAAACATTCGGCTTAAATATGTGTTGTTCATTACTAAGATGACTGGTACAGGAGGCTAATTACTATTTAGCCTCTTCTTATGAAAAATGTCTTCTTGTAAACAATGAATGCCTGTGCAGGGGAACAATTGTTTTTTTTCTTTTTTCTTTTAAATAGAAGAGAGAATGAGAAGCAAAGCAGGCAGTTGGTTTGCATCTCATGTGCCATGTAACAATCAGATTTTAGCAGTTGCTAAAAAAAACAATAACATGCATTTGTATTTAAACTGCAAATACTATAGTACAACTCTTATTCATTATTAAGCTTTTGATGGGAATAAAATAGTTACATTCTTTAAACACACAAAGAAAATCTATTCAATGAGAATTATTTTCTTATTGGTGTCTATGTGAAAGAGCCTATGTTGGGCAAGCCTTCAGGCACTGGACTGAAAGTCTGACATAATTTTAATTACAAACATGATAAAGAATTGACAATAGAATCAACCTATCAAGCTTGGATCCAATTCAGTTATTTTTTCTGACACCCCTAAGGACCCTTATTAGATTAGGTCTGGACTGCTTTAGGCTTTCTGGAAGTCCAGGATGGTTTACCTGACTATAGAGTACAAGCATCTGCCTGACAAATGGACTCCTGTCAGGTGGAATAGCAGTTGATGGCAAAATGGTTAGCAATGTTGGCTCAAAGCAAGAAATGCCTGGGTTCATATCCTGGTGGCCGGGATCCTTTCTGTGTGGACCTGGTATGTTGTCCCCAGGCTTGGGTTTCCTTTCACAATCCAAAGGCATGCAAACTGGAGATGCAAAAGGAAGCCTAACTTTGACTATGTGCATGAATGTATTTGTCTATATGTCTGTTCTGTCATGGACTGAAGACCAGAGTGCTTCTCCATCTTTTACCCTGTGAGTGCTTTGATAGGCTCCAGTCTAATTGATAATGTCTAATTAATGTAAATTCAAATGGTTGAAACCTGATCAGGTGTAATTTGATCTGTTGTCCCTTAGTTTTCAGGTCTTTTAATCTTTTACTAAGGCTAATTTTTCAACATTTATGTGGAAAACAGTGTAAACTGACGGCGTTCATCTTAAATGTTAGATATGAAAACTGATACAGCCCGTATCAGTGGGTCATGGGCATTAACGGGGTTAAATTATTTACTCAGACTCCATATCAGTGCATCAGAATTCCTGCCAAGTTAAACATTTAGCTGAACCTCTCCCTGCATGCACTGATTTGTAGGTAAATAATCCAGCAGAACTGCTTTTCTTTCAGAGCTAGGCTTCAATACACTGAGTGCAGTTCCTCCTGAAGAGACCGCAAGTTCAGGACTAGCCTCTTACCTTTCTAACTCTATTGAACTGACTATGGGAAGGCATCAGCACTCTCTTCTTGGAAACCTTACTTTTGCTGTTTTAATTAGCATGTTGCAGCTTGGCTCCTGTGCCTGGAGGCTAAGTGGAAACTTTTTTGAGTTTTGTTAAATCGGAGCAGGTGGAGTTCGCTGCACCTCCATTTCACCAAGCAAATCAAACCGTCTCTCTACATCTGTGCTGCAAAAATCGTAGAGTGAAAACAACCCATATGCCAACTTGGCTTCGTTCCTGGCATGCCTACTTTCTTGTATATGAAAATGCTTTATGGAAGATATATCCCTGAAAAATTAAAGAGAAAACCAACCTAGAAAACAACTGATGACCCAAATCATTTGTAGACTGGCAGCACTAGTGTAGGCTACTGTTGAATACCTAATACTTAGCCTGTTTTCAGAGACCAAGTATAAAATAAAGTGGCATATATGAGTATATGCCATATATGAGTGGCATGTCTCATTAGAGTTATTTTCTAGCATGAAAATCCATGTGAATTTATCATTATTAGAGCATATACAGTATATACAGGTACAGCTCAAAAAATTAGAACATTATTACATTGTTAGTTATTTCTGGACATTCCTTTCAGAAAGTGAAATCCATATATTATATAGATTATGGCTTACAGATAATAAAACCCAAAATTCACGATCTCCGAAAATTTGAATATCACATAAGAATAATTAAAAAGGATATTTTAAACAGAAATGTCAGGCTTCTGAAACATATGTTCATTCCTATGCACTCCAAACTTGATTGGCACTGCTTTTGCATGAATTACTGCATCAGTGCAGCGTGGCATGGAGGTGATCAGCCTGTGGCACTGCAGAGGTGTAATAGGTGCCCAGGTTGCTTTGATAGCAGCATTCAGGTTGTCTGCAAGGTTGGGTCTGGTGTTTCTCATCTTCCTCTTTACAATACTCAGGTCAGGTGAGTTTGCTGGCCAGTCAAGCACAGTAACACCCTGGTCGTTGGCAGTGGGAGCAGGTCCTGCTGGAAAATGAAATCAGCATTTCCATAATGCTTGTCAGGAAACATGAAATCTTCTAAGATAGATGCTGTGAACTTCAGAAAACACAGTGGCCCAACACCAGCAGGTGACATGGCCCCCAAATCATCACTGACTGTGAAAACTTCGCTTCGGACTTTAAGCAATGTGGATTATGTGCCTTTCCACTCTTCCTCCAAACTCTGGGACCTTGAATTCAAAATAATATGCAAAATTTACATTCACCTGAAAAGAGGACCTTGGGCCATTGAGCAACAGTCCAGTGCTTTTTCTCCTTAGCCCAGGTAAGACACCTCTGACGTTGCCTCTAGTTCAGGAGTGGCTTGACACAAGGAATGCAACATTTGTAGCTCATATCTAAGATTTACCTGTGTGTAGTGGCTTGTGATGCACTCACTTCAGCCTTCAGCCACTTCTCCCCCAAATTCTTTCATGGATTCTTCTTGGCAGTCCTCTTAAGACTGCGGTTGTTGCTGTTGCTGGGACAACCAGCTTTTTTGTGGAGGGTGATGTCTTCTGGACATCTGTCAAGTCAGCAGTCTTTCCCATGATTGTGTAGCCTCCTGACCCAGACCAAGACCATTTAAATGTTCAGGAAACCTTGGTAGGTGTTTTGAGTTAATTAGCTGAATATGGTGTGACACCATGATTTTCTATTAATTCTAATTTTCTGAGACAGTGAATTTAGGGTTTTATTATCTGAAAGCCATAATCATCAAAATTCCAAGAAATAAAAGCTTGCCAAATTGTGAACACTGTGTAATGAATTAATATAACATATAGATTTCACTTTCTGAAAGGAATGTCAAAAAACATTGAACATTTTCATAATATTGTATTTTTAGGAGTACCTGTAGTGCAGTGATTTATTCAAATTCAGTAGTACAGGAATTGAGTTACAGTCAAACCCTGTTAGCTCGCTCCTTGTTAGCTCATCAAACCCAGCTCTCACTGCAGGACAGATTTCCTTCCATGTTATTTACCCCGTTACGATACCTCGCCAACCCTGTCTACATCAGAGGAACAGTTGTGTACCTAAACTATATTTTTCCCATTGGGAAATGAGGCATGTGTGTATCTTTTCATAGCCAAAATTTTAAAAGTGGAACAAATACAGTTCTGAAAGCAGGTACAAAGTTAGGGAAGCTTAAAAATATATAATGGTAATTAAACAAATGCTAAATATGGTAGAATAAAAACTGCATCTGTTCATGCCGAATGCAGGCCTGATTAATTAACAAGCTACTTGGCATGTATGCTAGTTAGCTAATTGCAATACTTTGCACTATCTTGCTATAAGCATTGCACTCATCTCATTGACTTGAACCTACCGAATACTGAAGCGAAATGACACTGCACTGTGAGTTAACCGAACTTGTTAGATTATACAGGCAGTGGTTTAGCAAAAATAGTACACCATACAGGCACCATAAGAAAGGCCTGTACATTTACACTGATTATCCATAATAAACACTACCTGCCTAATAACATGGGTGTCCCCCTAACACAGTCAAACAGCTCTGACTGTGCATCAGACATTCTGTACACAGGAGCTCCTGTGTGGAATCATACCAGCCAGATTAGCTTTCGTGTCCCACATGCATCAATGAGCCAATGAGCATTGGGTGCCCATGACTCCAATTCACCAATTCACCAATTCACCCCGGGATCAATTTTGGTAGCTTTTAACTATTATATACTTGGAATACTCTATAAGGCCTACTGTTTTGTAGATGTTCTGAGTCATCTAGCCATCACAAAAAGGGCCTTGTCAATGTGTTTTAGATTCTTACATTTAATAATTTTTCTCTCAGCACATCAACTTCAAGAACAGACTGTTCATTTGCTACATAATATATCACACTGCCCTGACAAGTGGCATTGAAGTTGAGTAACTAGTGAGTCAATATTATGCACTTTACCTGTCAATTTCTTTATCTGTGTATACCTTTCTCTAGAAAAAAAGGTTTTCATATGCCAGCTCCTTTGATGACATGTCAAATCTGCAGACAATACAAGCTTTGTTTTGATTATGAAAACACCTACTGGAAAGCAATGATGTGTATGCAAAACTGGACTAAGCAATGAATAGAGTGAGACATGAAACATAAAGGCTAACCTGATAGTAAATAAGTTTTTAAAAATATATTTTTAAATATAATTATAATGTATACATTAACAAACAACATCAATAATAATAATAATAATAATAATAATAATAATAATAATAATAATAATAATAATAATAATAATAATAATAATAATAATATAATCCAACTCCATTAATAATAGTCCAACCTCCACTCCTTACAGCAGCCCTGCAACAGTATTACATACATATTGAGATACATAGGAAGAGAAACCAGTCATGTCATGTTATCTGTCTTGATCTATTTTGGAGTAATTTTACTATGGAGTTAAGATAGATAAGGTAATTACACCACCCCACCACCACCCTCACCCCCCACACAGGCCCTGTATTTATTGCACTTCAAATTGTTGGGTCAATTTTAAAGCGACTTTTTATTTGTAATGGTTAAAAGTAAATGTGCATATCACAGTGATTGTTCTCTGAATTTCAGTTTTCAAATATGGTATGTTACTCTTCATTAATATAATTATTTTAGATGTTGACAAGAATTATGTTGATGCTTTATTCAGGTGCAACCAGCTGACATCTTTCAATCTGTCATGTCTTTTTTGTCTGTGCACATGCTGACAATAAATTACATACTTTAATTGTTATGAATTAATTTTTTTTATTGAACAGAAATGTCCAAATCAAGATTTACAACATTCTGTATAAAACAACCTTCAAAAAAACGTATTTATAAATGTATATACTCTTTTCCATAAATTAAGTTTTTGTAGTTGTTTTTCATGTTTATATGTTAATTTCTCACTTCTCATGCATAACATCTTGTTTTAAACTTTAACCGTTATGGTTTATTAACTAGATTAAACTCTTTCATTTACTCAAAAAGTGTGGGAATTTTGTTTTTCCATAGTTGGGCCATTTAAATATTATATTGTAACACATTTTCATTATCACAATCAAAAACTGTAAATTCTAAGGAATCAGAAAATGTATGCCAACAAAAATAACACTGACCAAAGTCTCAGCTAACTTCTCAGAATTTATTTTCAGAACTACCCCTTGCCCTACATCGAATACCAATTTTTTGCCCAATAAAACTCAATAAAGGTGGTGTAGTTGAAGATGTTAGCTGCACATCCCAGCAACCCTAGGGCGCCCCTGCTCCCTTCGTCACACCGATCCTTTATCGTTTGTAATTGAGGTAACAATTAGATTGTGACCTGCAGTAGAGAATAAATCTCTCTCTCTGCCTGTGCTCGATCTGTCTTCATTAGCATGGCACTGATGTGGTGTTTATTATCTGCTGAGTAGGATCCCAGTCTCCTGAGGCACCATACTGATTCACAACACTACATTCAGTGATACCTTACTTCTCTGCCTCATACACCAGCGTGGAAGTCCACAGGGAATGTATATGTATAAGCACACAAGGGATACTATACATCAATAAATTGAAGTCCATGTGCTGAGGCATCACATATTTATGCATTGAGCAGAGAAAGTGCCTTTATTATACATTTCCAAAATCAAGAAAAAAGGAGAAGAGCATGAAACAGTGAGGGCAAAATTGTATATTTCTAGCAAATGGGCTTCTCTAATGAATGTTCTGAGAGGGATTTTCAATCAGAGTGACAGTTTTGGCTTGTTTTTCTATTTCCTTAACCATGTGCATTCATCAGTGCCATGTTTTCTTTCATGCCTGCGGTTTGAAGGATTTACTACAGCTATATACACCAATCAGGCAAAACATTAATACCACCTTTCTGATATTATGATATTATGATTCCCCTGATGCTCCAAAACAGCTCACCCATTTTTTGTGCTTCCAACAATTCAGCTTCAAGAAGTACCTGTTCCCTTATTGCTTAATGCACCCCCGCCCCCCAACTTGACAGAGGTGATTATAATGAGATAACAAGATAATCAACATCATTAACTCCAGCTGTCAATGGCCCTAATGTACACAGCTGATCAGTGTAACTTAGCATAGCATAACCAAAGTTGGCTTGAATGCTAATAATTTTTATATCCTAAGCTGAACCAAAGAGGGAGATAAAGAGAGAGAGAGAGAGAGAGAGAGAGAGAGAGAGAGAGAGAGAGAGAGAGAGAGAGAGAGAGAGAGAGAGAGAGATTGTAAATGTGTGCACATTGTTTTTCACAGTTGACCATATCCTGACAAGCATGGCATACAAGTCCAACCGCAGTTATATCCTCCTCAACCAAAATAGCACATTTCTTCTTCCTCAGCATCACCTCTATGTGGATGAGTAGTCATGTGACCTCCCTTCATCTAATGTCTCAGTGTGATCCAATTACTGGAGCTTAAAAGTCACTCCTCAGTCTGTAAATGCCACAGTAATACCTTATGTAAAACTCCAGTGAGGAGCTGAGAACCTGACTTGGCCCTGCTTCACATTAAGCCAGTGATGAAGCTCTCTCCTCTGCATTTCTCCTAATAGTCTCATTGACAGAGAACATTGGTTGTGCTACTTACCATGTTAAATTATGTGGCAGGTGAATTTATAGGCAGAAAGTAATGAATAGGGAGCCAAAATGAAACAAAAAACACATTTTATTTGCTTAAGACAGAATGAACAGTTCTTTCTATGCTCACTGATGCAGATGTGTGGTGGTCAGGTTATCTGAACAGTGGATACATATGACTTTCATTATGATTCCAAAATGTATGTTTTCCTTAATAAAAGACTAATTTGTTTGCAGATAAATGTATAAATGTCAAAATAATAATCTTTTCTATATTCTGTACAAACAAAACAAAAAAGGCAGTGAAGGATTTTTTATTAAGGGAGAAAAAAATCCAAACCTACAGTACATGGCCCTGTGTGACAAAGTGATTGCCCCCTAAACCTAATAATTGTTTCTCTGATTGGCCTCTTTAGCTTTTTCTATTTTTTTAGCCTGTCCAGTCCTGACGGCAAACAGCGTGGGAGTTCTGTTTGTCTTGCAGTGTCAGGGCAGTTTTGCTCTACAAGACGGGGAGTCTGAGATATTCCTCTTAAGCTAGTGAGGATATTGGATGTTCCCCCTTTTGCCGAGTTCACTTTATTATTTTTCATTCATTTCAGGCAACAGAGTGGACAGGCAGAGACAAACAAACGAAACAGAGACAAACAGACAATAGAAGAGAAAAACGGGGGAGGGACATAGAGAACAGCATATAACAAGGATAAACAAGAGCAATGACAACTATATGCTGTGATGCTTCACAGAGCTACTATTATAGTGTGTGTGTGTGTGTGTGTGTGTGTGTGTGTGTGTGTGTGTGTGTGTGTGTGTGTGTGTGTGTGTGTGT
>JBBIGC010000033.1:4446009-4466693 GCA_037576955.1 Lepidarchus adonis
GTGTGTGTGTGTGTGTGTGTGTGTGTAGCATGCCTAAGTCATTGAATGCAAATATCACACACTATAACAGTTAGTGTTTACCTGTTAACCACAAAACCATAAATCACTGTGCAGCCACAGTATTATTTTCCTGTAATTTCACTGTAGCATCCACTTAGGAAGTGAAACAAGAGAATCTGCTGATTCCATACAATCACGTGTTGCTGGTTACTAAGGAAGATATCTCAAGGCTGTAAAAAGCGTCACTCCATGAGATAAGGAGCACAATATTTTGTCCATGTGCTGCAAGCTCCCTCACTGACTCTCCTCACTTAAACCTCACTGTTCTTTTGTCCCCTCTCCGCATGCTTAATAGATGGAACCTTTGAGTTTCGGTCTATGCAATACAAAAGGATAATAAGAACCACAACGCAGCACACAATGGCATAAAGGAGGCTAAGAGTTCCCAAGAGATAGTAATAGTATTACCCTTTCGTCTGAAGAAGGAGTGAGGCTTTTTCCACTTTCACAGCCCAAGACCATTAGGCTTCCCTCATTTTCGCTGCACTAACAGCACCCCTGAGCTGCACTGGGAGGACATAGAGGGTGAAGGTGCCATTTAACGCACGGTATGAAACATATATCTGTGGCCACACATATATCCATAATAAACAGAGCTCAGCTAGACCAGCGGTGTCTTTAGTGGTCAGAGATATGAACTGAGGGGCCATGGTGCAATGCATATAGGGAGATCTCTCCCTCTGTCTTTTACACCAATACATATGCAAAGGTAAACAGCAGGTGATGCATTTTTTTTTACTTTTATTAAATACATTAGATGTTTTGTATTTCTTTTTATATTTGGTCCATAAATTCTCTGATAAAAGCATGTTGTAGGGTCTGACAGCTTTGACTTCCACTTCTAACTGAGGACACAGCTAACTGGTGACAGACAGAGAGAAGCACCATTAGGTCTGGGGATCTGAAAGTACAATTTCCAATGTTTTGTGAATAGATTTTGTCATGGTATTGTACATAGCTAGTGGTAGCTAGTCAGCTAATTCACTGATGCTTAAATGCTATGAACATTTAAAAAATAGCTTTGTCTTTTCTTTGGGGGACATGAGTAACTAAATTTCTTCTGAAATAATTGTATGGCCCACTATTTGAGTATGTTTACTTTTATAATTACTCTGGAATATCTTAGAATGAGGAATATCTTTAAATTATTGGGTGAAAACCTAAAGATTCTTCTAGTGTGTTCCTAACAAATTATTTACTGCTTCTACAGCTAGACAATGATAGTGTCCATTCTAGACCCTGACATTGTTCACCAAAGTTAAAACAAAGTAAAAAGTGGCACTATAAAAACATCTGTATACAGTCAACCTAACTTTTGCAATAGCCAGACATTAATATTAACCTCCAGCAAGCTAGTCTCTCATAAAATAGTGTTGATTATCATAAATCAGTAAACTGAAACAAACAAATCTATACAATCTTATTTGGATAGTAGGACTGTTTGCTGGCTATTATGTTGGTCTAAATGTATGTTAATACTGATTAGCAAAAGCTTATTATAAATTTAGCACTTGCAGCAATCAACCTACGAAGCCAGACTATTGTAGCACATACAGAAAAAGGCCTGGTATTATCTTGCGAAATAACAATTTTGCTTTGAAAGCAGAAAATGTATTTCTACAATTCCCAGACATGCTTTTGCATCATTAGGACCTTCCCACCCATGCCTTGGGCACTAATGCCCCCGGTGTCGCGACAGATGTTAACTTCTGGGTGCTCCATTCCATGTTCGACACAGATAACTCAGTCATTTTTTCCCAAAACCAAGCAGAAAAGTAAAGTAATCTAACAACAGCACATGTTTTCACTAGATTTTAGTCCATCTGATGTGAGCTCAGGTTCAAAGGACCCAGCAGTGTTTGTGTAAACTTTGGCTTTCCTTTACATAATCTACAGGGACTGCACTTTCTAGTTTGTTTCACAATGTGATGTACTGTAGATGATAAAAGACCTCATTTCCTTTTAATCTTTTATTGAGAAAACATTTGTGAAAAGATTTGATTGTTTATTAAATGTTCAGGAGAGATAAAACAAAAAAAACTTTTCTGTGGACATGTATTAATATATTGCAAAATGGCATTAAAGTCTGCAGAAAACATAGCTGCAGGGTAGGAAGTTGGGTCACTAAAAGTTAGGGTATAGTGAAGCTTACTGTTGTAATATATGGAATCATCCCAGTTAAGCATCATACTGAACTCTCTGCCTTAAAAATTAAGATTAATAAATATTAACAAATAAAATCAATAACTAAAATAAATAAATAGTTTTAAAGGGTTTTAAAAGTTAAACTGTATGTTATTATTACATTGAAATTATAGAAAAAATGACAATTTCAGTCCTAAGCTTATTATTCCCTAGTTATTGTTGCAGAAAAAAAAGTTATGCAGTTATAAGAAGGAGGAAGAGAAATCTAGGCCCTTAGGGTTTATTAATATGACATTGCAAGCCTTTAAACATATAAACAATATTATTGCTCTTAAAAGCACACAGAGGACAAAGCAGCCATGGCCTCCTCATCCTCTGCACACAGCCAGAGGGAGTGAGAAATGGATCAGCCAGCTGACCTTTACAGCTCTCCGCTATCTCTCCATCCTGCTGGAGTTTGCCAGTGCTGCCGCGCTTTAGAGGCTTTGCCCACGTACTTCTCCCCCAGACGGAAATAATCAGCCCGACCCCCATCCCCTGAAAGCACTCCGTAGCCCAGCGGAGCTGCAGTGGGACCTCTGGTCCTTCACACTCTGCTGGGGAGTGCTGGCCAAGAGGGTATTTAGAGGTAAAATATATGGAACCTGAGTGGGGGGGACCTAAGGAAAGAAAGAGCGAAAGCACGGGTGGATGAGCGGGATTAGAGGCGGGGGTGAGCAAGAGAGCAGGAGGGAGGAGATCAAAGATGGCCGCCTCGCTGAAGGGCAGCAGTGTGAAGGCAGAGAGAAAAGGAAGACAGAGCGAGGAGAGATCAGATGAAAGGATGCTGGTGGGGACACATGGTGCTTCAATATGGATTTGTCGCCTTCACCGCAGATGAGGCACAGAGCTGTTGAGATTGGCATTCTGTGAGCGGCCTCTGGAAAAGTTCCATCTTACATTCAGAGTAAGATGCAGCAGTTGGGCAATTGTTGGAGGTTGTTGCGAGGTTGACAGGTGGATGTTAGGCCGTCCTCGTAGGGTTACCTTGCAGGTGAGTTTTAATTTCTGCCACGATTTGCATATATTCAATCAGGTTGAGTAATTGGAAAAGGAGCAGACAGTGCAGAGATGCTGCTGATTTTGCCACAGTTTTAAAGGAGATGAGAGTACAGCTGCTCAGACGAACTGATGACACAGATAATCCTGACACTGACTGATGTGTCTAATCACCAAAAGTATCTCCACGATCAATTGTCCTACCCTCACCACATCTCAAAAAGTGCTTTCTCGCACCCTGTGAAAAAACTCCATGTTGTAGCACTACGTAAACGACCTTGAATCTGCTAGTGACAGCAAAGCCCCACAGTACAAGGCCACCTGCATTTTACAGAGAACTCTGCTCGCTCTTCACTCTATTGTACACCGGCTTCCAGGATGACATGCTCTTTGGATACCTACACAGTATGTGAAGCAAAGAAAAGATGTTTGAGAATATTTATGATTTATGTTGTGGAATTTATATAGAATAAATAAAATGCACACTTCTTCAAAGAATTTTTAAAAGAATTATTTTTGTGAAAAAAACAGACAATAAAAAAAAAGACGTCAAAGTGTGAAGAACATTTTAAAGGGTAAATTATTATTATTATCATTTTATTTTTTCTACTAGAGCCAGATCTCCAAGCCAAAAGCCATTTACAAGGCTTTGCCACTGGCAACAGGAACCGACCCATTCCCGAGCCACACCATACAGATGTTCTACAGTCTGCTATACATTTCCATTGCCCACTAAGGCTTTGTTCACACTACAAGGCTTAAGCCATGATTTCCATGTCGCGGAGTCGCAGGGTCAAATCATCCTCGGTTCCTTAGTTTTGACCTTCAGTGCTCAGAAACAACAAACCAAAAGCAAAAACATTTCTTGACTGTGTTGCTCAGGAACGGCTCAGGTCCTGCTGCCAGCGTAAAGGACCATTAGTAACCTCAATTTTAATGAGAAAAAACTGCCACCCTGTCTGAGTAGCAACATATCTGCAGCTATAGTACAATACAAGGGTCCTAGTATTACCCTTTTTCAGAATAAATTTGGTCCCTAACAGAGCACAGAAGTGCTTGCTTTCTATTCTTTCCTAACTGCATTACTATCCTGTTATTAATCTATTTATAGATATTTATCCAGTAGTTAATCAACACTCTGAACTATGAATTTCAACAAAATTTGGTCCCTGGTGCCTTCAGGTTAATAAAATCACATATGTCATCTTGACAAATAGGATAGGAGATGAACCAACATCACGTCATCTTGACTCTGTAGATGATTTTCATATTGCAGGTCTCACAGCTTCATGTTCATCTCTGTCTTGTTGGCATCAGATAAACCTGAACTAAACCTGGCTGAACCTTTTACACTGCACCTTGAGCTTCTCCTCTCAGGTGTCACTGTCATGAAATATGAATCATGTGCATTAATACTGGACACAAATGGTAGTTAGTTTTCACCGTGAGTGCTGATGGATTGATGGGACCCCCTGGACATATAGAGTGTAATCAGAAGAAAGAGGGTCACAAATTAAAACGTAGAAAAAGAGAACCATTAACAGAGAAAAACTGTCATTACGAACAACCCAGCAAATGGAGCCTCCAGACTTGCAACTGCGTAATTGGTGGTTAGATTCTACAGCGGCAAAAGCCTGAAAACACCAGTGATAATTTCTTAATGGAGGCTTATTAACATGGAGCTTTCTGGCAGGCAGTTTGGTTGGCTGGAGTCCCTGAAAGATCCTTAAACCCCTTTGAATACTAAAGACTTCAGTGCTATAAAGTACCACTCCCAATAGGTAGGGGCACAGCTCTTAATGCATTCACTCGTAATATGAATAAATGGGAAAAGATGAAGATAGGTTTCTGATTGCCAAGTTAGCCCAACCAGATGCGCCTGCACACACACACACGCACACACATTGGCACGTAACAGAATATAAGTACTGGGAATACATTCGCAGAATACAGAAATTAAATATCTGTATTAGTTCATGTTGCACATTTAATAGGCAGTAGTGAAAATACAGTTATCATTTAATTTCTTATGAAAATACTTATTCAAAGACCATCATTGTTGCTTTATTAACTATTCTAAAATCAGCACACTCATCAAATAGCTTCTTCAAAAACATGCAGGCTCCTGCTAAAGCCTGATTAGACAGATAAAATGCAATGATTTTTAATTTAATTTTCTCAGCATTATTTAGCTCTTCTGAGGGATAATTGAACTGGTGTTTTTTTGACATCTTCACTACTGCTGGGAGAAAACTGTGAATTAAGTACAAATGACAACAGCAAATGTAGCCAATGAAAAAGTCTAAATGTGTTTTAAATGTTTCCCGATTGTTTAATTAAATGTTGCAACAGAAAATGTTACTGAGTGCATTCAGAAAGGTGCAGCCATCAGTGCATTTTTCAAAGTGTTCTGTCTAGCTTCTCATACAGATGGACTCTGGCAGAGCTCTGGTCAAGAGACCTCATGGTAATCGCTCATATAGGCGCAATGGTGGAGGGCGGCTTGTTTGAGAGCTTAGGCACAATCCAGTGGGAGCCAAACAGCAAATAAAGGATCTTTGTCCAGAAACAAAAGCAAACGACTGGATCATCATCTGGTGTTTTTTTTGTAAGATAATAATAAGAGCCTATGTCCACCACTGTGTGTTCCCATGGCAATGGAGCATGAGAGAAGAGATGGCTGAAGGCTGTGTCTTCTGACAGTTCCATCTACAGCTGCCAATCACACACACTCACACACTCACACATAGAGTCATTGCTGCAGAAAACATTGTCTGGCAAAGGCATGTGGCACTTGGTCAGTGCTGGACTCCATTCAATTACACTTGAGGACATAATCTTAACATCTCATCTATGTTGTATTTACCTGCTTGTACTGTTGATTCACTATTCCTGATACACTAGGGGAAAAGGATGAGAAGAATTCCTGAAAAACTTGTGTGGAGACAAAGTTCCAGTGCCAGTGGTGAGGCAATGATCTAGACAGATATGCAATCAGCTGTTTATGTAAACCACTGGTAAAGGCATCTGTCTCTATCTTTCCTGCTAACATGAATTCAGCAGCAGAAACTCCTTCAGCAGCGCTGATACCACAACTTTACATCATTAGCTTCACCCAAAGATGACATATCCACATATGTCTGAAGAAGAACCCACAGCTTTCCTAAAACGCCATCCAGCATACACAGCACGAGAGTAGTCCACTTCTGCAATGGTGCGCAAAACCCTTTGAAACCTTTGAGAGGAACATTTGCCACATGACACTGATGAGGGAGGATTTGGCCTACCTGCTGTGCTGCAACTTCACGATCTCTGGCACCTCTGCTATGTGTTATCACAGCCACAGCAGCACACCTGGTAAAAGGTCAGGGGTCATCTCCCAGAAATCCTCTCTCCTCCCTCAGAACATCCTGGTCAGGTCAGCCCAAATGCTGCCAGTGCTGAAACCAGTCACACAGAGAGAGAAAGTCAGAAACTATCATCATCCCTCATTTCAAGGTGCCATTGCCCACCACGCTAACTGTCGTGTGGTTTGAATTTCCCTTTGAAGTATCCCTTTACCTCCTCCCTCCCCTCAGCCCGAGCGGCTGCAGTTTCAACCCGGACTTACTGGAAACGGTGAACATGAGCAGAGCTGCCAAACCTGTCTGCATTTACAGAGTTGATAAATCAAGTGATCAGGTGCAGCAAAATGGCACAGGGGTATTGTACGTAGATGCCCTCTGTTTGCAGTTTAACACCTACCATCTCGAGAGTAACTTTCTGAGGCTCGTGGGAGATCCCCTTTAACTCTAGATAGTCTAATGTCTCTAGAAATGACAACTACTATACTGCTTTTATTATTGAATGCGTTATGACGCATGCTATGCAGTCTACGCTCATACAGCAATCATGCAGCCAAAACAGCTCTAACTGGAGTGCACTGTGATCTCACACCCTTCTGGTCACCATTATCCTTCACTCCTCACGTTTAGCAGTGACCACCGGGTGCTCATGACCAAGTCACCAGTTGTCCTTCCTTGAATCACTTTTGTTAAGTACTAACTACTGAACACCTGGAACACTCTACAAGACCTGCTGTTTTAAAGATGCTCTGACTCAGTTGTCTAGCCATCACAATAAGGCCCTTGTCAAAGAGACTTAGGTCCTTACGCTCATCCATTTATCCTGCTTTCAGCACATCATTTGTGGACTGGCTGTTCACTTGTATATATGTTACTATGCACATAAAGCACATAAAAAAGGCAAAATATAATGACAGGGCATCCTGTAGTTTGTATAAAGGTTTAGTGAATGTTAGAGGAGTGTGTATAATAAAATTAAAATGTTGGTTATATGGGGTGACATTTTAAGTTAAATCGGCTGCCAAACTTCATTTTCTTCATTAGAACAGAGGGGTTTTCAGTAATAACATGCTCTTTAATGTTATGCTGTAATGTAATGACCTTAACTGTAATGTGAGCAGCAACTGTGGATGACCATAGCAAAACAATCAACCAAGATCATACACATAAAGTAATAAATGAATATTTTAAAATGCATTAAAGGCAGCACTCCTGATTTATTCTGTTTTATTTGTTACTTTCTACTCAAACCCAACTTTCAGACTGAAGAGTCGAGTCCAACAACGTATAACTCAAGTACATCTACTTCTGCAGTACAGGATCTGTGAGATGATACAAAAGTATTTGTATGTTGTCCAAGCTAGGGTAAAAAAGCCACCAGACATTGTATTTTTATTACAGTCCCATGTCTCGTGATCGAGGAACTAGTGTATTTTTTGTCACAAAAGAAAGGCATTGTTTTGTACTGTTTGTACATTGCATTATCTGCACTGCTAGCTGCGCTATTACAAAGGTGATGAAGTGTTTTATATATTAAGAAGTTGTATTGGGTGAATCGGTATGCCACCCACTATCATTCCTAAGAATTTGGTTGTTTTATTGGTTAAAACACGTTTTCTGTTTTATTAGGTCAATGTTTCTTACTTGTCAAAATAGAAGTGGCATCAGAGGAGGAACAGAAATAGACCCTTTTTGCTTCAGAACTAAAGGATTAATTGCTATGAATTCTAGTCAGAGTGGCACATATACAGTGGCATGTGTCCAAGAAGAAGACATTTCCATGCTCTCCAGCTATGCAAATTCACAACAACGACTACAGTAATAATTTTGTACAGAACATGCTGAACTGCCAAGTAAAAAAATAATAAAAATAAACATTTTTACTACCAATTTGCATGTTAACCTTGCTGTGATATCACCTTGTATAATTCAAAGGCATTAAGAGCCTAACTGTGTGTGCACTCTACTTATTCATCTCCAAATGTGTGTGCACTACATGGAAATGTGAATATGTGTGTATGTGTGTGTATTGTTTGCCTCTGCCAACTGTGAAGTAGGGATCAAATCGACCCAAAGTTACAGGAGGTTGTTAGTGCAGCATCCTGTTGTCATTGCTTGCACCACAAATGACCAGTATGGTGGTGCTGCTGGCTGGAAACATGGCAGGGGTGTGTTTCGGTCACACTATTTGACTCAAAGATCTGACTGTGGGTGTTTGTGACAGCCCATAGGCAGGAGAAAATGAAACCCTCGAGCTCTTTTATTGCTAACAGATATCCTAATAGCTGTCGTGTGTACAGCTGTGATTAGAATAGGTGCTGTGTGAATTAACATGAACGTCAACACCTGGCCTTGACAATCTGAGCATCCCTGACCAGCATTTGACCTTGGACTCCAGACCGCCTCAGCAAACGGTTTTATGTAATTACCCTCTCATCGGCGAGAGGAACAGGAAGGGATAGGGACAGAATATTGTCTGAATGTGTATCTGTTTGTGTGTGTGTGTGTGTGTTCAGCGATGGTATCTGTGAATGTGTGCATTCAGCCATGTCCAGATATGGGCCCCCAAGTGGCACACTTAGCAATGCAATAGTTTAAATCCCAGCTGTGTCATGTGTCATCCACTGGCAGTTGCCAGTGTTCTCATTAGGAGGGAAGATATAGCCCTGTCATGTGATGACATATCAGCCAGTTGGGAATCTACACAGAAGAACACTTAGGACTCCTTCTTCAAGGGACAACTCAAGGGAAGCAGTCAACAATGCTGTGTTGGTAGGTATTATTTAAAATGAATATATTGGTGAGATTATGCAAAACATTTTCAAACTCCTTCCTTGGCCAGCAGGCCAAGGATGTGATTGTGTCTCCGTGCTGTCAGGGTGAACGGATTCCATGCTCCCTGTGTGTAAAGAATTCTGCTGTCGACTGATGCGGTCAGTGAGACAAAGAGGAAGAAGAAGGCAGATGTGTATGAGAGGAAAATAAGATGTCCAACTTTGGTATCATAAATGTTCTTCTAACACCAGTAACCTCTTAATTAAGGTACCAGAAAGGGTTCTTTGGTAAAGCGCCATGGGAGCACAACTCCTGGTTCTATAAAAGCCTAAAATCTTTTTTACAAATGGCATGTGAAGGTAAAATATTTTAGCTTATGAACCTCTACATGGAGAAAAGCCTATTACCTATATCCTATATATATAGCCTATATACAGTATGTCCGTGAATTGAAAGAGAAAGCATGGCATGTAGCAAGAGAACAACCCTAAGAACAAAAGCCAAAGAATCCTGGAATGACAATTCAATGTCCTGACCTTAACTCAACAGAAATACTGTTGAAGGATCAAAAGTGAAGAGTTCATATGAGGGAACCCACCAACATCCAAGATTTCTTTGTTTAGTGCTGCTTAAGGGGGAATTCTAAGTACTGTATATACTCCCAGAAATCAAAGATTCACATACTGTACATACTGTGGTTTCCTCAATACAGTGACCAAATATATGTTTTTTTGTCTAGTTAGTTCAATTATATACTTTTAAGAATCAGACGATGTTTTAAGTCTTATTTATGCAGATATCTCAAGCTTTCTTAATAGTTCACAAAGCACCTTTGTATCTGTAGCTGTTCATTGCATTGTACTATAACTTCTGCACAAGTTTGAGGCAAACAGACCAGCATAGACTTCCATTATTAAAAGAAGCTTCTAGAGCCTAGATTTAAGATTGTTATTAGTTTTATGATTTGAATTACCTTGTCAAAGAACAGAATATGCTTACCATTCATATAGAAAATATATGAAAGGGAATTAAAAATAATATTACATTGTAGAGAACAGGTGAACTCAAATCACATTGTCTCATTGCATTCAATGTTTTCAGATAGATTTCTCTCAACTAAGCAGCCAACATGAGCATGTTTTCTCAATAGACAGAGATTGTAGCAGACTAAAACACAAACTTTTGACATCCCTGCATTACTCATGATACATGAGCATCTTTTTCTTTTACTTCTTCTTCTTAGTAGTAATTTATGTAGATTCATCAAAGACACATCCAGTCCTTCCATCTATCAAAGAAGGAATAGCAATATAAAACAGCGCAGGTAGAGTTACCTACGCTGTTTTATATTGCTATTCCTTCTTTGTCTTCCTCTGTATTTTTTAAAAGCCTCATTCTCTAGTCTTGGTGCTTGTCAGTCAGGTCAGGGTGTGGGGGGTCATTCTGAGGAAGGGCAATATTTGTCTTCCCTACTGACATTTTATTCTCATTAGTCAGCCAGCTTGACTGAACAGATGAATGACCTGAACTTGTAAGTGAAAATATACTCCGTAGGAAAGTTTGCCCCATCCACAAAACAGAACACTCTGCTATCCCATGGGTTCTGCCATTGTGTACTTAGCCTCTGTCACATGTACGTGGAAACTACACATCCCAGTAGAGTGCTCTGAATTTCTGAATCCTATGATCTGAGAATTTTGTTCACCTCATCTCCCAACCGCCAGTAAAGCTGCAGTTCTGTAATTCCATGGGGGAGTGCTGTCCATGGTCCTGGAACTGAATGAGCGTCATTCAAGTTCAGAAGCAAGAGGGAGGGCTCATGGTTTTAATGAAATATTTTGAGTGGCTTTGTAGCCAGTAAAATCTTTGAAATAGCCCAAATGTAACTTTAAATATACAGTATTTCACTTAGATAAATCTAAAATACTGACTTATATAGCTAATACATTTACATCAGAAAATGTCAGAGATAGAGTATAAAAGTATAGGTATCCAGAAGACGATGCACATTAATAAAGATTTCTGAAAGTTTATTGAAAATAAAATTGAGGTCTGGCCATTTTCCTTTTGATTTTCCCCAAACCATTTATCTCATGAATTATCTATAACAACTGGAATTCTTCCTAAATCATCAAAGCAGCTCAAAATCCCTGGAGTCAGATTAGAATGCATTTCCCTTCTGCAATGAACTTCTAGTCGCTCAGTCAATTTTCTAAACACATTTAGAAAACAGCCTGAAGAAATTCACATTAAGCATTCTAAAATCAAATTTGTGGTAGTTATTTTCCCTGTGGTCTTTTCTAAATGGCTACAAACTGATTGGTTGTGATGCAGATTCACCTTTAGTGAATTGTGGTATTTACAAGCTACTAGTTGCCTGGAGTCATATATCTGAGTTTCTGTTTGGACAAGTTGTCTATTTTTCTTTTGTATATCCCTTGGCTTATATCCGTTTGGGAGGGAACCCTCCCTCCTTTTTGTTTCTTTTCTGTTTATTTTCCAACAGCTGCCTAAAGCTAGAATCTGGGAAAAGGTCTGACTTCTGATTGATGCGCCACCCCTTCCAAAAAAATTTAAAAAAAAAATTGCTAAATGCATCTCCACACTTCTGCTAGCATTACCTGTCTGTTTTCCCCTCCTACAGACTGTAGTGTAGCTGGGCCCGCCTCTCTCAGGAGCTTTCGTCAGCTTTCCAAACTGATGTGAAGATTTAAAAAAAAAAAGTGCTGAGGTGATTGGGCACTTGCTTTCACTCATGTTCAGTCAGGCTTCATCATCTAAAAGCTGTAATCGATAGTGCTAGAGTTACCCACTTCATTAAATGTAAGCACACTTTGTTAATTGCTCAATGTGGCGTCTTGCTCTGCCACCTCCCACATGGTACTTCTACATCTGATCTGCATCTCCTGCATGCGCTCTCTCTCTCTCTCTCTCTCTCTCTCTCCCTCTCCCTCTGTTCGCACGATAAGTCTCTGTAGAGTCTTTTGTTTGAAGAATGTCAATCTAGAAACTCGACAATGAAAAAATAAAAGAAAAGGGCAAATGGATTTCTTCAGAAAAGCTCAGGCTGAAACAAATCAATAAATGTGTCCATAGACCTATCAAAGAGGAAATGTGAGAGAGAAGTCAGCTTCTCTTGGACCATTATGGGCACCTGTGAATCTTCTCTCTGCTATTCAGTGCCATTTGAGGGGAGTGCTCTAAAATGTGTGAGGAACTTTTGTTCCATCATTACAACCCACTTCCTGTCAGTCAATACCTGGACCTTTTTTGCTTTTTTAATATACCAGATAGGCCAGAGAAAGCAAAGACCAAAATGACCATAGCAATGAAGAACTGTAATTTCTATTAGAAGAGAATTGCTGTAATTCCAAAGGCTGTTATCACGTTCAATAAGAAATTGCTCATGAAAAAACACTGGATAGTGATCATGATACAATGTCTGTTGAAGCTGTTACAAAACACACCTCTCGCTCTGCTGGTCTGGGGCCATCGCCTTATATCAGAACAAGGAAATGATGAAGAAGTTTGGAGGAACTTCAATTAGATGGGGTGGAAGAAATATCTCCTTCAGAAATATAGCATATTCTGAAAGATGACCCACCAGAATCTAGGCCCGTAACCATTGTTGGATTTGCATGACCTTTGAGATTTCAGAAGCCATTGAATGAGAATGCATCACTATGCTTTATTTATTACGGTTTGAATGAAGAATGTCTTCTTAATACAACATAAACACATTTATTAAACACATGGATATGTTGAAGTAGAGAACATGCATTCCTTTCTACATTTTACACAATAAGCTTTACATTTGGATTTATTGATATAAGAAGAGAGGTGTAAACCATTCTCATTTACTACTGATTATTATTTACTACTGTGAGTACTTTGAAAATCAGCTACTAGTTAACACAGTCCATAGCTACATCAAGAAATGCAACCAGAAATCCTAGTATACACAACGCAAACATATATTATTTTTCTGCAGAAATGATTTCTCTGGAAGCAAGCTCATTGCAAATGAACCAAAAGACAAATGTGTGCTGTGGTCAAATGAATTCAACCTCCACCTTGTTTTCTATGTCCAACCCTCTGTGCTAAAGACAAAATGGACCATCCAGATTAGTGTAGAAACCAGCATGTGTCATGGTATGGGGAAGTATGAATGAATTGCATATGTGTGATGCCTTTTCCTGGAAAATCAACAAAATGATGTCGGGCCTCATTCTGCATGCACTACAACAATGTAACTTTGCAGACAGAGTCAGCATCTTGACTGGCCAATTAGTGGCCCAAGCCTGTCTCCTATTGAAAATGTAATGCCATCTGGTGCAAAATCAGGCAGTTAAGAACATAAAAAAATAGCAAAACTGCAACAATTAGTATCTTCAGTTCCCAAAGGGTGAAAATGAAAAGCAAAGATGGAAGATGTGATGAAACACATTTCACTCCCTAAGTGATGAGTGATGATCCACACTTGAATTAAGATGCTATTCATTTCAAAACTGGAGTATTAAGGGTTAAATGCAAAGCCAGAAAAGAAAAAGGAAAAAGAAATCTCAGATACACTTTGAAAACACACTGAAGGACGCTGTGTTCTGAAGGGGGTTGGAGGCATGTTGAGTTGAATTGCATATTGATTGCTGGCTTGTGTTAATGCACAGCAAATTACAGCATGCCTTCAACAGAAGAAATGGACAAAGTGATCTTTCCATGGTGACTGGAAGAAATTTGGACTAGTTTTTGGAAAGAAGGAAAATGTCACATCAAATGACACACCTGAAAAAACATGACTGCAATAGCAATTACTGAAGTATCAATCCCATGATTATGATGATTGCCAAAATGTTCAAAGCACTCATCTAATCACAACCCTTTACCTCATCATTCTAGTCTGGAGATTAAATGTCACTGTAGGGTGAAAAAGCTGGAAAAAGAAGAGGAGTCAACTGTGAACATGGCAACCAGGAATGCATGATGGGGTTTGGAGGACAGCTCGTGTTCTTTTTCGCACATGCCAGCAGGGGAGTTGAGAAATGAGACAGACGTGGAGACTGTGCTAGACGCGCACCATTCTGCTGTAATTAGGAGCATAGCACATTTTGCCCCACGCCCCCGGGGGCATTTTCCAGGGCACAGCTGGGCCTGCTGAGAGGCCGGCGGCATGAGGGACAACCCACTCCAGCCTGGCGATGGCACAGAGAGAGGAAATGGGGTAAAAGTCACACTGCTGAAAGCACACAGCCAGGTCAGCTGCCCTCCATATGGGGAGTGGGCTACTGGGTTAAAGGACTAAGGGAGAGAATGTAGGCTTGGGGCTTCTAATGCCAGCAGAAGTCGGACTGGCTAGAAAATTGAAAGCAAAATAGACTCATAATTTGGGATT
Organism: Lepidarchus adonis; assembly: GCA_037576955.1. Taxonomy (NCBI): domain Eukaryota; kingdom Metazoa; phylum Chordata; class Actinopteri; order Characiformes; family Lepidarchidae; genus Lepidarchus; species Lepidarchus adonis. Next base: position 4,460,761 of record JBBIGC010000033.1, read on the forward strand.
TATTGTCTTTTATTACACAGAAAAGCAGTGTGAATATACTGTACAGTCCATGTGTATAGGCAACGTTGAGTCGCAATGAGGAATTTGCATATTATTGATAAAAGTAATTACTTTTTTATGCCTAGTTTCCCTTTAGCCACTGACATTTATTTTTCTTTATTCATTTTTCCAACATTTCTATTGGTTCAGCACCTGCCATTGTTAACTTCATCAAGAGCAGAGCCTAACATACACAAATTCCTCTGCTCGTAAATGCTGGATGTACTAATATAGCCCAATGCAGTTCTATGGGGAAGTGAATACGTTTTTGGACCTGCAACTAAAATTGGTTTTGACTGGCTACTTTTAATTCTACTTGTGTCACTGTGTAATTAAAATAACAGCACTTTTACTTCAGTAAAGGTTACGGCAACCCTCTCTATCTCTGGATTTTCAGAGATGTGCTGACATCGGCACAAACACATTTGCTGCACACATACAGCATTATTAATTTGAATGACTACTGAGTATAGGTGCTCTATCAAGATTGGCCAATAAAACTCTCTTTATGATGCTATGATGTTGCATTAGATGCACCAAACAAATGAACTTCAATTAAGCAATCATCCTAGACGACTGCAATCTCAACTGCAAATCACACTTATAGGAAAAGATATAAAAACTTTGGCTACACTTATACACACTTCTTATACAATATTTTTAGAATATCTATATAAAAGGTCATGCTCATAATAACGCTCGCAAATTATTTGTGAGATTTGTTTCGGCCAAGAGTGAACATATGGCACCAAAAAGACGGACGTGTAGTTCTTACGTGCAATGTTTTGCTTGTCAGAATGAATCAGTGCACTAAAAAATGACCTGTGGGTACATACTGTTTGTACTACATGTTAAAATCAAACACACACACACGCTCAAGTAAACATCATTACAGATTCTCTCTATGTTAACCTGGACAGTTTGGTTTATCGCAAGGTTTGTCTGACAGCTCTATAACTTTGACATTTATATTTTAACCAAGCACTCATGTTGCATCCATGATCACAAAAAAACACTGTATCCCTTAGTTATACCAGACTAAAGAAAGATTAGGATTGTGGACCTAAAAGCATGTATAGTAATATTATAAAAAATAAAAAAATAACTAATTTGATGAAACTACTGAATGAAAGAAAAGCTGAAACGTGAACTCATCTGACCAGAGCACAAGTTCCCAATGTTTGTGCTAAGATCCTACACTGATTAAGATTTTGCTGCATTTCCTTATTCTTTTTCACATTATTATGTACTGTACATGATGAAAGACCTACATGTTTAAATAATTTTGTGTTGAGAAAAGTCTGGTCTAAAGCAGTGAACCTCAAACTTCACTTACCAAAACTGAGCTTTTGGAGGATGCACTTTCATTTCCAATCACGATACCCTCACCTCTTATCAGTTCACCTAATTATTATGGAATTAAAGTTCTTTAAAGAACCAACAGTCAAAAATATTCCTGTAAAACACCTACTGTAAAGATGTTCCTGACCAAACTGAATGTATTGCTTCTTTAAGGAACCAAGTAAACCATCTATAGCGCCTCATAGAGCAAGATTTTTAATAAAAGGTTCCACCAGGTGAGGATCCCTAAAGTGAACAAAATTCATGATGACAAATAAAAAATGAAGGAAGTTTGCAGCATGTAGCAGTAAGTTGCCCTGGCACCAATCCGTCATCTAAATATGTATATGTAGAAATATACATATGTGAAATTTTAGATATCATTTTCTGGGTAAGTAATGTGTGTGTCTGTCTGGACTGGAGGGCACTGATTTCTTGATTTTGTTTAGCTTTTTTGCCCTCTAAGAATGTAAAATATATTAAATACTCCTAGGAAATGAGAGGAGAGTATGAAGGAGCCAGTGATACAAGTGACGAGCTTTACTCTCTGCTCCTCTTCCATTCTACACAAATCCTCCCTGCAAGGAGAATGCATTTCTGAGTGTTTCAGAGAGCAGCAATCTAAGGAGATGCCTTGCATTAAAGGCAACTTATATTAAGAGCAAAGAGCTCCTTTGATGTTGCCGAGGCAATGCATCACCCAACCCACGCATCAAAGGCTCTGTTAAAAATGCATGACATGCACAAGTCTGAAAGAAAAAAAAAGAGTTATGAACTTGAAAAATAAAGATCAAGTGATTTTATATACCGCCTCACTTCAAAGACTCCACTTCAGCTATAGAGAAAATATACCAAGCCCGTGTTGAAGTACCTAATTACACGTTCAATGCATCTGAAGGCCTGGTCAGTAGCTGCAAGTGAGACCAATCGTGGCACAGCAGGCACGGTGCAGACGAGCATACCTGCTGTAGTGAAAGATGGTAATGACCAAGCAGTTCTCAGAGAAGGAGCAGGAGTGTGTCAGACAGATGCAATGTAGTTCTGGATCCTCAGCCTGAGCAGAGGGGCAGATAATTACACCATAATTACATGCAAGACGAGCCATTAAAATATCAGATAAAAACACAATTAGGAAAGTGTATCTTAATGAGAATTCAATCAAATGGTGCAAGACACAGGCTGAATGGAGCACAGTCATGCCTTCCCCTTTATTTTGTGCCACATATGCTGGTCCTCATTGTGCCATCTGGCAGCTAACGTCCCCATAACCCGAGCGATCTTAAAAAGAAACACTTGGAGCTCTAATTCCTAAAAATGATTAGTTAGTTCATATACTTAGACATTTAAAGCATTTCATATGTCTTACATTATTATTAGAGAAATGTTTAATATTGCTCACTGTTATGTTTAATGTTGCTAGCAGCTGATCTAAGAATGAGGCAACAGGGCCACTGGCCTCAGTAAAATATAATGGCCCCTTAAAATGCCCCTCTCCTGTCACTCCTTAACTCTTAACGTGATTGATGCACATGCAGCCTCATTGCCTTTGTGAAGTGTGTAGATTTGAAGCGATCCCTGCTGTCAACAAAGAGAATTCAGAAGAAGAATCCCCTCCTCACCAGTAGGAGACAGTGGTAATTTATATAAAGATCTAGTCTTTTTTTTTTTTTTTTTTTTACTTATAAAATATCCATGAATTCGAAAGTTTTCAGGGCTGCAGTTAGGGCAGAGTAAAAACGAAACATGACTGATATTCAGTGCTTTAATGATAATAACAAATGAAGCCCTTTTGGAACAGTAGAGTACCGTGTTAGAATAGCTTTAATAAATAACTTTAATTAAACAGCCAACCTATAGAATTTTGAAATGTACACATTTGAAAAGTCAACCGTTATGTCTAGTTTGCTGTCTTTGCAAAACATATCAGATTGTGGGTTTGTGTAATTGTTATTTTGCATGCTTTGTTTTGAGTGTTCTGATTTATTCGGTAATTATAACTGTTGGCCCTTTATTGATAATTTTTTTTTCAATATAATTACAAAATCATTACAGCAAATTTCATTTCTGGTATCAATGTATCAGAAAAAAACAGTGATCGTTCAGTGTTTTGGAACTTGCCACATTCTGCCTCAGGTCTAACTGTTGAAAGCATTGAACATGATACTGGCCCACTACACTGATCCCTGGGGGCCGCTGATAGCTACCCAGTGTTCTACATGTGGATGGGTTAAAACCCATTTCATTGTGAAAGTGATTATTCATCATTGTGAACACACCACAGTACACAGTGCACCACAACAAAGTGTGTCCTCTGTATTTAACCCATCACACGTGCACATGGCAGCAGTCAACAGCAACACCTGAGGAGCAGTGAAGGACGGATGATTCCTTGCTCAAGGGTTACCTCAGTGGTGCCCAGGCGAGGATTTGAACCTGTGACCTTCTGATTCCAGGGTCAAAGTCCTAACAACAATCATAATGGCCCATTTTGTGTTTTTTCAGGAAAAAGAGCTATATAGTCTTAAATGACAATGGTTTTCCTGAGTATTCATTTGTGGCTCTATTCATCACATTTCCAGAATCTTTTTGTAGATGGTGACCTAAACTTATTTGTGTTGTGTTCTTTTTGGAATTGATTGAAAATTTTCTCATGAAGTTTGGTACAATCTGGTGAACCATGATTAATTTCCATTTAACAAAATGTAACCTTTCTGGAAATAGGGTTAATATGTGAAAATTGAAAGTGACTATTTCTCATTGTAAGCACATCTCATCATATAAAACACACTACATTATAAAAGCCATAGTGAACTCAGACTAGGCTGGGACATTTCTCAGCTAAGCTTTCTGTGCCATCTCCCTGCTGGTAACTTCCTCTTCAACTTTCACCCAAGTTTCCTGCATTCATTTGAGTAGCACCACCCAGAAGAGACATGACGTTACTACTCCGATGAGTCAAATTGGCAGCAAGTGTTTATTAATTACAATATAAATGTTGTTGTCGGCATATTGATTATTGTATTGCATGAGCAAGTACAAAGATATATCTCTGAATCTATATTTTGCCCCACCCCTAGTCTCCGATGTAATATTCTTCTTTGTAGAAAGTGATCAATCATATAATAAATAAATAGCTGCATGAGAGATTAACAAGACAGAGCTCTATTAAAGCAAAGAGTTTATAATTACCAAATAAAGCTAAAATATATGTTTATAGTTTGATTAAAACCTTTGGTCATTGCATAGTTCCATAGGTTTTACTCATAGCTGAATAACGCTGAATGTTTCAGACTCATTGACAATGTTGACATCCATTTTGATTATTGTGAAAATGTCATCGTCAAGGTAAAATAGCTTCTGCTCACTTCCACAACTGGGCATTTCTACAGGTTTATGGTCATATTATTGACTTGGCCATTCCAAACCATTCACTTAATTATTCTCTAACCATTCTTTGGTCGAACCACTTGTGTGTTAAGGGTAATTGTGTTGCTGCATGTCCTGATTTCTCTTGAGGTTTAATTCACAGACATGCTCCTTTAGCTTTTGCTGGTATACTTCAGAATTCATTGTTCCATTAATTATAACAGGTTGTCCTGTTGCCCATATGTAGCAGGACCAAACCACACTATTAATCTTTGTCCTGGAATAGATAGCAATCACCTTAAATTTCTACCATTTCACAATGTGTCTGACTGTGGATTGATACTGTGGATTAGTGGGGAACAAACTCCAGCCCTGAGCTCTTCTTCTAAGGTGTTCAGAAATTTTCACATCAGCTAGGACCATACTATGCATTAGGAAAGCCTTTCAATTTCAATAAATGCGCATTAATCCACTGAAATATCATATTTGGTCTGAGTCAGTGAATGCTAGTGGGTCAAGTCTCTCAAGTGTGAATAAATCAAAAAAGACTGACGATGGAAAGATAGCAAGGACAATTGGAATTGTTCCACACTTCATGCACAAACAAAGGAATCCTCAGGAATGACCTCTCTGCTGGCTGTCGTTCAATTCGCTTTCATAAAATAATGGCAAAATGTGATGTAATCCGTTTGCTCGTTAATATGGCTTTCCATAGTGTCAGTGACACACAAGAGGAAGGGGGGCATTGGAGCTCAGCTGGAGATGCCTTGGGGTCCTTCGGGGCGGGAGGCCACAGGCCTGGGGCGCACAGCTGGGGTGGGAGTCACTGGGCTGGAGGCCTAGTGGAGGAGTGAAGGAGGACATGCTATCTCTCAGCAGGGCAGCAGTCTGTTCAGCAAGAAGGGACATGAATTATTGAGCGTTAGCTGGAACCCCCGGGTGAAACGAGGAAGAAGGGTGGGAAATGCTAACTTGGAGCATGATCAGGTCTCAGTGGGACACCAGCAGTCATGAGGAAGCAGAACCTGCCACTAAATGGTCAGAATGAAGATGAAAAAGGCTTCTGTATAGACTTATTTGCATCTAACACCACCATTTATGCTGCAGTCTCCACCCCAACACACACACACACACACACACACACACACACACACACACACACACACACACACACACACACACACACA
>JBBIGC010000033.1:4481481-4491957 GCA_037576955.1 Lepidarchus adonis
TACAACAGTGCATATAAGTGCCACAACATTTCCACCTGAAAGAGAAACACATTTCTTCATTTTCGTTAAGAGCATATTATAAATTATATTATATTATCGTATTATAAATAAAATATGAGTTTATGAGGTTTACAAATCTTTGTATTTTATTTTATTTACAGTTTACACTGTATCTCAACTTTTTTAGAATTGGGGTTGTATATTACATTCATGTCATTTATTGGGCCACCTTTTTACTTTAAGGAGATGTTTATGTTTATGATGTTTGATGTATGATGTTTAGGGCCATAATTATGCAGAAATATAAACAATTTTATAGGGTTCACAAACTTTCGAACACCACTGTAAAGTTGTTGGGGTTTTTTTTAAAGCCTATACAACAAAACAAACAATGACTGAGTTCAAATCAGGTTTTTTTTAATTTTACTACATACAAAAACAAATATAGTATTGAGTGAATGTGTGGAATTTGCACTTTTAACAGGATGTCTCTGTCTATTTCAAGGAGTGTGGAGTGAGAAATTATTTATATACGTACATTTACAAAATGCTTTTCTTATCACAGCAAAAAACTATATCCTCTAATTGTAAAGCCATATCAGGGGAAAAACATATTTTTCTGACAAAGAAAACATGACAAACATATGTTATTGGATGTTATAATGAATCAAAGCTTTTCCAGGAACACATTTTTAAAAGTTTTGCTCTGCAGATGATTCCACTTCACCCACCTGTAACCCCTATACTTACACCACCAGCACTTCCAATAAGCACTCAAACACAAAGAGCATGAGGAGCTCTCATACACATACACACTTTGTAGAGGCTTATGAGAAGCCTACAGCTCTCCAAGTTCAAAGGCCTACAGCAAGCATAAATTTCCCTCCGTTCAAGAGCATGAGGGTGTTCGTATGCACTCACTGCAACTAAACTACAAAATAGGACGTATAGTGCAGCACTCATCCAGAAGCACTGACAAAAAGCTGCCATTTGACTTGAACATATTGTTAAAAAATGTCCACTGATCCACTGAGATGGAGCTCAAAAGCTTGATAAGTACAGATAGGCCTGCCTACGTGTATGGATATTACAAATATTAAATGGTAGAATATAATAATATATGATATAGCTTAATTTTTTTGCTTCTCAGACATCCTCAGACAATTTCTGCTTTGTGAAGTTATAAATAGTTCATGTTTTAGTGAACCTGTTCGCTCTCATCTGTCATTTACTGCAAAACAATCGCTTAAAAGTGAAAAATGTGCCCCTTTTTAATGGCTTTTACATAAAAATATCCTGTTTGTGCCTTGCTATGTGATATCATGAATTGCTAAAACGTTCAATTAAATCACAATAAATTGGCAATTTATTTACTCACACATGCCACTTGCTACAGTACATTAACCTGCTGCAATTTGGATTCACCAGCTGTGAAAAATGTCATGCGAATCAATAAAAACGATACACCATAAATTACTTCCCTTGTTCATCTGCCATAATACACGTTCTGCTAGTAGACCCGCAAATTTCAAATAATATTGTTACTACCAATGTACCAGTCTTGTCACACCTAAAGAGATCTTACCTCTTGAGATCTGAGCTCTTGGTTTTGGCTTTTTGGTTTTGATGGAACCTCTGTTTATTTCTCAAAAACACAGTCTGCAGAGAATGGTGTTCATGGGAACATTGCCGAACCCAGCCGGTGTGTGACCGCGGCTCTGACCGCAGACATGGCGGGAGCGATCAGTGTCATATTTTCTGGGAAGCAGCGTTTGACTAATGAGCAGTGCTGACAGGGTTGTGGAGAGGTGCTTGCTGAGTGGAACACATTTGTTTCACTCTGGTCCAGTGAGAGGTCTGTCAGAGACAGAGAAATGACCAGCAGTCAGCCCCAAGGTGCCCTCCCTGTACTGGCACTGTGACAAATTGACCATAGGGGACAAGGTTGGCTCAAACTGCCAGTGAGATTAAGAGGTTTTGAATGTTTGTGATGCCTTCCATAGCAAGAGCCAAGCAGATTCTGAGTGCATGCATAAATGTTTAGATATCTGAAACTGTCTTCAGGCAGAAATATCATTAAAAAATATGTGTTTTGATAAATGGAAATATTGTCATCAATACTGCTTGAATATGTTGCAACCCCATTTAATCAATGCTTTTTGCAATCTTTTTGTTCTTTAAATATATATATATTTCAATGAGAAGAGTGTGAGGAGCATTTAAAGGAACCTTTATACAAGGCAAAGCTTCAATACTTAATACAAAAAAATATTTTTTCCAAAGCAAAAAATCCCCAAACTGATACAACAAATTTTGTGAAAGGGCAAAGATAACGAAACCCACTCATTCCTACATAGGAGAGTACAGACAGAACCATGCTCCATCTAACTGATCGTAACTCAATGACGCTCATCTGTACACAAGGAACTCCTTACGCCTCTTTAAACTGAAATTATTATTACTTTTTATTTTTTAAAATCTATTCCCCTTCTGAACTTTGGTTCCTCCTAAGGTTTCTTCCTACAGTTTAGGGATTTTTTCCTTGTCTCTGTCGCTTTTTGCTAGTTTAGGCCTTGGGCCTGTATTCTGTAAACCACGTTTGTTTTGTGACCACGTCAGTTGTATAATGTGCTATACAAATAAATTTGACTTGACTTTTATTTAACCAACGAGGAAAACAGTTGTGGCAGGTTTACGGCTGTGGATCAAGACTTTGGCATCTTAAAGCTATAATATTCACTGAAACTACATTGTATCCAGCCATGCAACTTGAAAATAATATGCAAGTAATTCAAATATGTGGTTCATGCTGTTTGTAAGTAAGCAGCTTGGTCAATAATCAATGTGTTCATTGATCTGTGGCTCAAGATAAAAACCTCTTTTGGGCTCTGGTTCCCAATTTCTCACTTGTCAAAAATCAATGGAAGTAAAGTTGAGACAGATATAAACAGCTTTAAAATGGCCTATTGACAGTGGGAAAAGAGACAATACTGTTTTCTTTGCAGTGGACAGCCTGGGACTGCTAGCTGGCCTGTTTTCTTGCCAAGCAGAATGAAGCGCAGGAGCTGTCAGTGAATCATCAGTCTCAGCATTGCTCAAGCTTTGTGAATGCATCTGCCAAAAACTGGGCCCTCATTACACCACACATCACAGGAATTCATACAAGAGGCTACTTACACTCATCTGCTTAGGTAGCAAGCACAACAAGCCTGTGGGCTAGTGTTGGAGGGTAATACAGAAGGGTGTAATGAATGAAGGTGGGTTAGTGAGTGGGACGGTTGAGGGGCAGTCTGCTTTTTGACTCAGCCATGGTATTGTTATCCTGTCACTCCATCACCTTAAAATCTGCCACCATACTCTGAGCATCCCTCAAACTCTGAAACATTTCTGGACTGACGCTTGGTCACTCTCAATCAGCTTAGGCAGCCCTGTGATCCTTCAAAAAAATGTAGTAAGCAGAATGATTGATTATGAGTGAAAATACATCAAAATGAATTATAAACTAGGTTGAGGTAGGAAAGTCTGTATGCTGACTGTACATAATTAACTGCAGTTATAATTTAATTGCATTCATATAAACAGATAAACAGTAATGGCACTGGAAACCTATTAGTTTCTCAGCAGCTGTAAGTATTATCTACCTTTCATGGCCAGAGGGAGGTAAGTCAGTCTTACCCCATACTCAAACCAAAGTATTCTTAGTAATGTAAAATAAAAACTTCAGTATAATCAAGAATAATCTTTAAAAAAAAAGTATAATAATATGTGTATATGTGTGTGAGTATGTGTGTGTAAATAAGAAGGTAGCAAAGGTAGCAATTACTTACTAAGTAACCTACAGAAAACCAATTAAATAACAGTTTTTCCAACACTTTCCTCTATCAGCGCTACACACCACTCTAAAATGACTCACACTAGACGATCTATTCCGGGAAGTGTTTGGCTCCCAAAGGCCAGTTTGTATACCATGCTCAGGCACTTTACCGGTACAGTACACATCCAGTTTCATCATTACCCATGCCCAAGCACAGGACTCATCAGCATTTGGGATAGGTATGGGTCTGGTTCACTCCAGCACAACTAATTAAAAAGAGTTGCATTGCATAGTCAATAATTCTATCAATTAAAAGAGAGTGTCATGTATCACTGTGCCCAAAAAAACACCAAATAATGCACAAAAAAGCGAACGTGACTATTTATTACTGTGAAGACATCTCATCACCTAAAGTGTATCACAACAAAATGTGATCTCTACATTTAACTCATCTTACATGGAGCAGCAGCCAACTATCAGCAGTGCCCAGGGAGCAGTGTAGGAGGACGGCACCTTGCCCAAGGGTACCTCAGTGGTAGCTGGGCCAGGACTTGAACCTATAAATATAATAATATAATCCATTACAGCACAATTATGAAGATTTGTTCATACTAATTCTAATTAAAGCATGTCACTTCATCTGATGTTGTACAAGAATCATTATATTTTCCAAAAGAATCATTTTTATGCTTTAGATATGTGAATAAGTTTTGTTTAATAAATTAGAAACATCACATAATATAAATGTTCTTTGCCAATTTAAGGGTTTTTAATGTTCTTCCTAGTCTTTTTAAAAAATTTAACTAGTTTTTACTTAATTGTTGTCTGAGCGTCACAACCTTATCTTGCAACAAAGATGTAATAAAAAAAGACATATTCTATGTTAAAGCATCCCAGCCTATGTTAACAGTGTTTCCTTCAACCACCTTTAAGGTAAGTGTTTCAGAGAGAGTGAGAGTGACAATATTTCATGTGAAAGAAACATGCAAGAATCAAGCTGCCTACATCAGTTTCCATATGAATCAGACACATGCTGCTTTCCAAGGGAGGTAATTGGTAAAGATATGATCTCCTGCCATGGCACCTGTCTATCTGGCAGCTTCCTCCCAAACTCTTACTAGCTCAACCCCTGGGGACCAGAGAACCACCAGGGCCGTTAATTGGCTCATTTGTTCAGTAATGTACTATCGAGCAAGCTGAAGTGGGGGAACTGTAGATAGTGTAAGAAAGAGAAACGCCACAGCATTGAATCCATTGTTTGAGCCTGAATTACAGAATGGAGAGCCATGCATGATTACATCGTAAACAGCTCAGCACAGAGATCAAAACAGGACTGGCTGTGTGTGGACCACATATTAGAGCAATGGCAGGTGCAGTGAGGTAGTGGGCTAAGAACATGGCTGTGCACACACACATTCATTATGAAGACTTTTAATAAATAATTCCACATGAGCCATTTGCTGTGAAGTTGAAGCAATTGCTCCCTGCGATCCAAGATGGCTATTGGGGGTTGAGGGTCGGGGTGGGGTGGGGGGCCAGGATCCCTGGTTTATCGTGTGCATCAGACAGATTAGTGAGATTGGACTGAGGGAGCAGTGTAGGGCAAATAGGACAGGGGCCATCATGCCTTAATTTCCATCATCCGGACAGATGAGATTATCCACCAAGATTCATGTCGTACATTCCATTAGATGAAAATAAATAAACTGTGACGGGGCAAATCTAAAATGACATCTAAAAAAAAAAGCCTTAATATGACTCTTGAGTAATTTATTCATTATTTCGTGAGACAACAGGTAAACAGGACACCGAGATCGGCCTGCTTCAGTTTTTTTTTTTACTCACTGATCAAATCTTAGACTGGACAAATTTGTTTTCATTACTTCTTTTTGCATCATCAGAAATGAAATGATGGGGAAGAAACTGACAGATCCGACAGGCCTCCTAAATCTTGCGTGAGGCGGTCTCTATCCATCGAGGATGGCATGTGGAGATAGGACACCTGCATGCATTCTGCATGAGGCTGAGCTGAATACAAGCATGTCAGAGGACCTTTATCGGCGCCGCCGCTACATGAAGCCATCTGACATTATCAGCAGTTTGGAATGAGAAATAACTTTTCTGACTGATGCAACCGGAATAAGAATCACGTCCCACAAGGGAAACTTTTATTTACCAGCAGAAAAGTGAGGAACTTGCCTTTTACTCTTCTACGAGACTCATGGTGCTGCAATGTCCTTAATATGTCAGCTGAAAACAGACGAATGGAGATCGAATGGAGGCCCAGAGTTTTGTGATCTTCCTGTCTCTCGTGCTATATATCTCATGCTGTCTCTTCCTCTCTTGGTTCTTGGGCTCCCTGTGGGCCCTGTCTGTGGCTAACAGGTGTTCCACTCTCATTAGCGTCCTCACAGAGCCCACATTCTCTTCATGGCCAGATTAGCCTGCCAGTCTGGCTGCTCGTGACATCAGCGCACCAGTCTCGACGGGCATGGTGGCAATGGCACCACCTCGGTCTGCCGCAATCTGTGCCTTCAGATGACAGCCGGGAGCATCCTGTGGCCGATCGCAAGCCCTGGTGGTGGGGTGGGATGGGTTCTAGACTACGTGAAGTCACCACTCGAAGTGTGGACCAATCAGAGTGACTCTTGCAGTGGTCAGCGCAGACTGTAGGAGACATTGTATGAGAGGTGAAGAGCCATGCTTCAGACCTGCTCTCTCAAGTCCCATGGCATCTTCTACACAGCTGCACAGAGACCTGTGCTGCATTTATTAGCAGTCTCCAAACGAGCAAAGTTTGGAAAATAGCCAAAAGGGTCTCTTGGACAGTAACTCTGTAAACAGACTGAGGAAAATCAATAAGCAGTGTTATCATGGCCTGTTTATAGCATGCAGTATTGGTCCATGTTGACACCTTGTCAGTATGATGATCTAATTATAGGTATTATTTATTTATCCATAGATGATGGAGAAATGTTGCCTATTTTTATGCTCTATTGACACTAGGGCTGTCATGTCAGATTTTCTCTACATGATTAATGTGGCTAATTATATTAATAATATTGCAATATAAATGTACAGAGCTGTGAGAAAGTATTTCTTGAATTCTTTCTTGTTTTGTGCATATTTGTCAAACTTTTACAAAACGTATAAATGTTTCAGATCTTCAAACAAATTTTACCATTAGACATCGATAACTCAAGTAAATACACAATGAGATGTAGTGTGTTACTAAAAGTCCCAGGTCCCAGCTGTCTTCAGGTTATTGACAGCTCTCTGATCTTGGACATGGTGGAGGTTGGAGTCTGACTGTTTGAAGGTGTGGACAGGTGTCTGTTACACAGATAACGAGTTCAAACAGGTGCCATTAATACAGTAACGAGTGGACGATAGAAGAGCTTCTTAAAGAAGAAATAACAGGTCTGTGAGGGTCAGAATTCTTGCTTGTTTGTATGTGCTAAATATGTATTCTCTGTACCATTATATAAATAAATTCTTAAAAAATTGTCATTTTGAAAATGTCATTTCCTGGATTTTTACATTCACAGATGAAGTGAACCTATGATTAACACTACAGAACTCTCTCAACTTTGTAAGTGGGACAACTTACAGAATTGCTGGCTGCCAAATAATTTTTCCCCCACTGTATATATTTCATATTATGTGATTTTCTGGATTTTCTTCTTTTTGTTGTTTTTCTATCTATAACTGTTATAAACCTACCATTAAAATTCTTGACTGGTCATTTCTTTGTCAGTGGGCAAACTTACAAAATCAGCAAGGGGTCAAATAATAATTTCCTTCACTGTATTTGTGCCACTATATAGCCATGCTGCTATAGTGTAGTGCTAACCCCATGTGTGTGATATAGAATGTTGAACAATAAATGTTAATGCTACTGAAAATTATAGCCAATTACTCAGAGCATTTTTTTATACTGCTTTACATTCGAAACTCTCTTTGTAAGTAAATGATATGCAAAGCATCTCAACTTCAGACTGATAACTAATATAGAAGTAAATCCAAATCATACAGCCAGTGTGATCAGGCATATCAACAGTAGATTTAACACAGTGTAAGGGACAAAGGAGTAGTGTGGCACCATGCCAGACCATTACCCTTTATTTCTCTCTCTCTCTCTCTCTCTCTCTCACTCTCACTCACTCTCACTCTCACTCTCACTCTCACTCTCACTCTCACTCTCACTCTCACTCTCACTCTCACTCTCTCTCTCTCTCTCTCACACTCTCACACTCTCTCTCACTCACTCACTCACTCACTCTCTCTCACTCTCTTTTTCTGTCTCTCTTCTAACGAATGTAAGGATCTGGTGTCTGGAGGCTGGGCTGGTGAAATGAGTTATCCCCATGAGCAGGCCAGCCTAATGGAGGCCACTGACTTGGACATCTGTTTCCAGGGCAGGGCACAGGAAGAGCTATCCACTAGCCAGTGCAAAATACTGGACAAGATTATAACAGACAATTCAGGGAGAAAGACAGGAAGAGAAAAAAACATGAAAGGCATTTTTTTACATACTACTCTTAATAATAATAAATATATGATTGCATGGTATTATTTATTCTTTAGTCATTTCTTGTTGTAAGGGTGGCACCTGTGCTGGCCGGCAGCCTCTGTTGTGCCACACCCGGCCAGTAGCGGGAGGAAGGCTTCTGCTGTGACCATGAGTGGGCAGAACAGTGCCATGTAGGGACAACCAGTGCAATCTTTGTATCTCAGCAGGTTCACCATCCTTACGAGACTCTCTGCATTAATTGGAAAAAGGCTCTGGGGTTTTCCCCTGAACCTCCCAGGTAGGGAGTATATTATCCTTGCTCTCCCTCACACTTGAGTCCCATCCAAAACTCCATGCAATGAGCCACCATGTTACAAAAATCATCTGACATCTAAACCTACCTTTTATTTTCTAGTGATTATTAGAGTTTTATAAGCAAAATATAATATTAAACATTCTTATAAAAACCCTTACAATTAAACTGAGAAATTCATCCAAATATTATTGCATTCTGAAAATCTCACATTTTAAAATTATATGCAATATAGAGAAAAACATGAATATTGTATTAAATATTTATAATTTTGTGATTTATTTAGCAAAAATATCTGACTGTATGTATCATCTTTTGTTCAGAATAACAAATGAAGTTATATGGTTTATATTTGTCATAATATATAAGTTGCAAATGTACCTTTACATAATAAACCCAGACAAGAACTTTTGAGTTAGCTGACCAACAAACTGCTTACATTATCTGGACAACCAAGGAGCCATCTTATCTCAGAAAACATTGCAATGCTGAGTCATAAGCTTTGAGTTCCTCCCAGAACCGGAGATGCTAAATTGCTCATAAGTGTCATTGTTGTTTGTCTGTGCATCTGACTGATTATGGACTAGTGACAGGATGTTTTTTCATTTTTCACCCCATGAGCACTGAGACAGGCTCAAGCATACCCTGTGACCCTGGTTAGGATAAGCGGCTCAGAGAAAACATGACTGAATGAAGGAATAGATTGGAAGACTTTGTGCAATGGCTGAATCACTGCCTTCCTAGCATTCAATCTGAACACACATCCAGATTGAATTCCTGCAGTATGAACTTTACAAGGCCATTGCTACAATAAAAACCTGATGTTCATATGCCCATTGTAAGTGATAGGTGATGAGGTCAGCATGGGCTCTCTAATCATTTAGCAGTCACATAGCCCAAAATGCTGAAAAGAAAGCGATACACTGTATGCTCTGACACCTTTCTATCATAGCCCACAACATTTTTCAGTCATTTGATCTGCTTTCGAGCTGGACCAGACAGAACAATCCCTTATATGCATCATCAAGCCTTGGGTACCACTGACTGTGTAGCCAGTAGTCCAGATGTTCTAAATTGTAATTACCATGGCAGATTCTCAGATTCTTAAGTGTGCTTATTTTTTGTCCTTCCGACACATCAACTTTAATGACCAACTGTTCAGTTGTTGACTAATAAACTACAATAATGACTGCAATGGCTGTTATTCACTTCACCTGTGAATTTAGTTATGTTGTAGTGTATGTATAAGCAGACTTGGATGGAAACATAACACTGTAACAACCTTGAGTGACTTAACAGACAACTAAATAAATAAATAAATAAAATAATAAAAGCAAGAAGAAGAAGAAGAAGAAGAAGAAGAAGAAGAAGAAGAAGAAGAAGAAGAAGAAGAAGAAGAAGAAAAATAAAAAGAAGAAGGAGAAGAAGAAGAACTGTACTATGTAAAACCACAAATTAGTTTTACAATAAATGTAAAAAAGCAGTCACTTTCCCCCATAAAAGCTTTTTTTTCTTTGTAACTAGGTTACAAAAACTGATTCCAAACTTTTGAACAATGGTGAATATAGTACACGTGTGCAGAAATTATCCTTTTGAAGTCTTGTCAAGAGCTATTTTAATAAAATGTCTGAAAATGTCAAAGGATGGTCAGGTTGTGCCAATGAGCTCACATTACACTCTTGAAATTAAAGGTCTGCATTTGAGTTTTGCCTTAGAAGAAGCTCCTTGGTTTCCTTAATCACTCTTTAAATGTTTGATTCTGTAAGAAATAGTTGTAAATCTCTCTCTCTCTCTCTCTCTCTCTCTCTATCTCTCTCTTTCTCTCTCTCTCTCTCT
>JBBIGC010000033.1:4493439-4510360 GCA_037576955.1 Lepidarchus adonis
CACACACACACACACACACACACACACACACACACACACACACACACACACACACACACACACACACACAAAGTGGGGAGGTGGCTGGGGAATGACAGAGTAACCCAAATATCAGAGAACACCTTGTCCAAGTGTATGGCCCTTTGCTTCACTCCCTATAGCCATTTAGCCATTTGCCTTTTCCTCTCTTTGAAATGCTTACTGGAAAGCCTGAAAAGATGATGACATTCTTAAATGTATAGGACTCTAAATGGCTTTTGGGTTGAATGTACAGTTTTATTAGAATATAATTCATTAGTATAGAACTTTTACATTAAGTAGAGATCTTTAAACTTTAAAAAGGTTTTATTAGCGATGAGCAGTCTGACAATTTACACCATGATCAATCTTGAACATGACTACAAGTAGAGATAATGACCTTTAATGTTCACAGACTTATTTTTTAAACTTCAAATAAAACTTCACTTTTTCAACAAGAGCTAGCAACATAGCAGCTGAGGAGGTCAGTAGTGTAACAGTGGTTCCACTCTTTACAGCCAGATATTTGTCTTCTTGTGAATTTTTTCTACCCATTGTCATGGTGCTATTAACATATCAATGTGAAACAGTCTGAATTTTTTTCTTCTTCTTGTACTTTTGTGCTGTTTGCACTAAATTCATAATCTATTGTTCAAATTTGCATTATCCCAACAATACATTTCAAACCTGGAAATAAAATAACAAATCAGATAGTGGATTGTGCGTTAAAAATCTTCTGATTTGATTTTTATGCTATGCTCCTATCAGATTGACAGAAATGATTCTGTAAAAAAAAGATGTCTATTTAGATGCTTTAAGGGAACCAAAACCAACATTTTTTTTAAAAGAGCAGATTTAAGCAGAACATAATTTTTATTTTAGCCCAAACAGGAAGCACAGGCTAACAGATTTATCCTGGGGCGATATGAAAGCCTCTGAGAGCAGAACACATGACTTGTTTGATCTTTACATGCTTGCGTGAAAGTAATTCCAAACATTAAGAGTCTAGATACCAGAATATTAACACAGCTTTATATCCTCAAACCTCATTAAGTTTGCTAAACACATTATGGTATCTGTTAATGTTCCATTTCAAATACACATACCATTGGTGTAAGACAAAGGCTGCATGTTCAATATCAGTGTCCTAAATAAAATGAATGTTTTAACAACAAACATTAACTGAATATTGGAAAAGTCCTTTCACTAAAGCAGTGATAGTTTATTGTACAGGCCAATATACACTCACCTTAGCCAAGAAAGTAAGGAGGGAAAAAATAAGCAGAAGTCAGATATTGATATGGCAGATCATAATGTAAAGAAGCAAAGGTATGGTAAATTGTCTTTCAAGTTGTTTCAGTCAGGGGGGATCTTGCTTCAAGCTTTGAAGCCAAAAAGGCGTTATCTTCAGGATGAGATTGAGCAGGAGAAAGGCTTGAGCCTCCCCTGCCAGGGATGTCTATCTCTGGCTAAACTGAGCCAGATTTGGCCTTTAGCTGGTGGCCATGTGGAGAGGACCCCACACTGGCTGAATGCTTTTAAAAGGCTGGATCTCACAGTGTGTCAGTTATAGTTGGAAGAAACAGTGGAAAGTTTGTGAAGAAACTTTAAGTTGACAAATCAGGGCAAAAATAAGAAGTTAAGGAAAGATTGAGAAGATCAACCAGCACATATGTCTACTGAGCAATCTGTACATAGCATCAGCATCTCAGTGAAACAGTTGGGTGCTCTTCTCATGATTTAGTTCCCAAACATATGCAGTGTGAACAAGTACCAACTGGCTGTGGAGAGGCAAAAGAGACTAGGTCATTACATAAATAAAATAGCCAAGTTCAAAAAGGAACTCAACTAGTGAGCCAAACCTTGGCACAAACACTAAACTACTTCAAGGTTAAACCATGCATGTGTGAAATGGGACACATCCAAGGTGGAGGACAGAGCCCATATCAGCAGGCTGTTGCTATCTTTCAGGGTTGCGAGGGGCATATGTGTTGCACAGTGGGACGGGATGCGCAATAAGGCCCTCAGGGGCCGACAGGAGCTCACATGGGGTGTTTGGAATCAGAGTGGCCCCCCTGCCGGAAGCCCATCTCATGAAAGGCAGGGGGTCTCTAGTGGGGTTAAGTGGAGTTGTGCTGTGTAATCAGCTGTACAAGTCTACCCTCCAGCTATGCAGCATTTTGAGGTGAAAATGGAGGCTCTATTGTTTTCCTCTTTAGAAAACATAGGGAACAATATTGCTTGATGTGTTTTCTTGTACATTAAGTAGCTTTGAGATGTGAATTTTTAAAATCATAGGAAACAAGCAATTATATGAGTTTACATTCATTTGATTGGAAAAACAGGCCACTTGTCAGTAAAAGGCCCAGTTTTATGAAAGCATCTTAGAATTAAGGTCATCTTAAATTAAAAAGAGAGTGGTCAGTGTGTTGCCTGCTCTACCACTTAAGAATTATCTTCAGGGATGTTTTATGGAAACCAAGCCAAAGTTGAAAAGTCAGGTTAAAATCAATGAGAATAATTTTGTCTAAAGCAAAACATATGGAAGAGATATAGAACATCTTACCTGGTATTGTAATAAGAACAATTACTGAAGAACATCTGTGATGTCTAAGCTCATCACTTAGAGCCTGGTAAAAGTAGCTTGAATGTAAATATTGAACACAAGGTTCTATAATACACTTTAGTCATGTTTCACCTAATGTGTACATATAGATTTAATATTTGTTTTCTATTTCTGTGAAAGATATACAAATAAACAATACTGATTTGACAATGTTGGTGAATAAAAAAATGATCATGCTCTAGATACTGAAACAGACATTACTACAATATGACTCCATGTTTACATGACATTTCTCAGTTGTTTGCTGTGCTTCTTCACTCTGGGAAAACAGGGACCCTGTCATGCCTAGGTGAAGTTTTGGGCTGCAAACGTCAATTGCTCTGTACACAATGTACTTTCTGATGAAGGTAAGATGGTATATAGGTATCGCATACCAAAAGGCTGAGGATGGAATGCAAAAACTGATAAAAAACATGTTCCTTCTGTCACGTGTAGGCCTAAATAATATAGCAATAATAATAATAATAATAATAATATATAATGCCTAAACTTTATTGTTCGTCCTTTTTTTACATGGTTAATGGTTCAAACAGATTTCTTTTAAATGGAGGCTGCAATTAGTAGTCTAACCGCAACACACTTCCATCTGGGTCAATTGCTTTAGTCAAGACCAATTACAGTAAGTGTTGGCATGGATCAACTGGTCACCAGGGGTGTCAAACATATGGCCCTTGGGCCAACACCAGCCCACCAGAGGGTGCAATCTGGCCCATGGGATGAATTTGTAAAAAAAAATTTGCAGTAAAAGTAACTGGTGTCCTTAATTTGTCGATTGTTTCATTATTAATAATATATTCAAAAATAAAAAAATATACCACTTCTTATTTATTCACAGAAGTGAATAGGAAACCTGTGTGCTTGGTGTGTATACAGCAGGTTTCAGTGCACAAGGGATATAATTTTCAGCGACGCTACAAAACTCATCATGGGAAATTTGGCAGTTTGCAAAGACAATTGAGAAGCGAGAACATAAATTAACTGTTAACAGGTTTGAGAAACCAGAAGTTTGTTTTTACCCATAGTCGAGAGGTCAGTGATCCAGCAGTGACAGCTAGCTACCTTATTGCTAACGAAGTAGCATTAGCATGCAAACTATTCTGTGAGGGCCAGTTTGTGAAAATGTGCTAAAAGCTGCAGAAATCCTGTGCCTGAGAAACAACATGTGTTTGCCAATATTAGCCTAACAAAGCACTCTGTGGCAGACAGGATTTAAGCAGATTTGGACTGACAAATAAATTGTCAAGTCATTTGTTGTGTTTTCATTTGCAATTGATGAAAGCACTGATGTTACAGTTGGTCATATTCATTCAGGGTGTTGATAAGACTCCATCACCAAGGAGTTCCTTAAGTTAGTGCCTGTGTCAGAGACCACAACAGCAGATGACATGTTCAATGCTGTCGTTGGGGCGCTGAACAGTATCAGAGTGAACTGGGCTCGTGAGTAAGGTTAGATCCTGCAAAATGCTGCTTATAGTATATTTTTCAGTTCCAGATGTCAGTGACCATATGTGTTGTGCCTTTGTAGATCCATGGTGATCTTTAAGATGGAATGCACATGTGTAAATGATAAACCTAACATTGTATAACATAAAATTGTTCAAATTGCACTTTTTTTTGCACTATTTTTCGAGTTATTCATAATATAATAACCTGAAAGAAAATAACTTAAATAATACATAATAAAAAGAAATTTAAATTTTTTATTTAAAAGTTAAATGTAAAACAAATGTAAAAGTTTGAAGTTATTTTATTTATGTGTTATTATGCTCAACTAAAATGAGTTTGACACCTCTGATCTAGACCAATCACCACAGATTTACATTACTCAGGGTTCATCTTGTGCTTAGAATTTACCTAGAGTAGGAGTTCAATGAACTATGAAACTATGTATTTATGAAGTTTCTCAAGTTTAAAAGTGCCTAATTTTTCTTTTGAGGTTGGCAAGGTGAAAGATCTTACATCACAATAGCATAAACACTTCCAGTTCTTTTATGAACCGAACTCTTTACTCAACCTATTTCTTACTTCTCTTCCCACTCACCATCTCCTTTTGTGTTCACAGGTGCACTGTATATCGGTATAAAACACAGCTTGTCTTTTTTTTCTTTTTCCTACCAAGTATACATGACTCATTTTAACAAGTTTCAACCAGAAACAAAAATTTTTGATTTATATTTTGTTAAAAAGAGTTAAATTGATGTGTGAAAATGCAGTATTCCCTTCCCAGTCCATGAGGTCATTTATATAAAATCATATTTACATTCATCCACTTATTAGTACTACAGAAGTCTGATTTGTTTGATCTGTTGCATGAGTATTTCAGCTTTATACCTCTGCCATGTCTTTTTTGTCCATTATTTTGTGCCTGAATGGTGCTCCTGGGGCAGAGCAATGGACCTGACCTCAGCACACAGCAGCAAAAAAAGCAGTAAAGAATTGACATAATGTATTAATGTATTTCTTTCTACAATTAATGTCATTAATTCTGTAAGTATTGCATTGTGCGTACTGTAAAACTGTGTTGTCCGCAGCCAAACAGGCCATGATAATTGCTTATCAGAATATAATAACATCTAGATTTACTAAATTAAGTCACAGTACATGCAAAAACGAATTAGTTTTTATACTTTGTATTTCTACTTTAACACAGGAACAGGAAACTTGTACTTTGCCCATAATTGGGAAGTGGATAACTGACAATGGCTTAATAAGAACTGTCCACCACCTGGATATTTTAGACTCACACATTAAAAAAAACTGCTGATGAATTCAACATAGATAAGATATAGGACAGAAGGGGTCACCACTTACATCTCCTTTATTCTCTACCACTGCAATCATCCCCCCATCACATAAAAACTGCTCTTATAAAAGGGTACTTTCAACAAGTATCCATATAGCTGGTGTCAGGCAAAGCCTTGTGTGGATAATATTGCATCTTTGATTTAGGAATCCATATTTATCATAAAAAATTAAAGAGGCAATAAGAGTTATGTGTGCCTTAGAATAGCCATGTCAATG
This sequence comes from Lepidarchus adonis, assembly GCA_037576955.1. Taxonomy (NCBI): domain Eukaryota; kingdom Metazoa; phylum Chordata; class Actinopteri; order Characiformes; family Lepidarchidae; genus Lepidarchus; species Lepidarchus adonis. The sequence continues at coordinate 4,499,105 of JBBIGC010000033.1, forward strand.
TTCATGAATAGTTCTTTGACAGATTTGCGAGTGTGAAGAAAGTTTTTTTTAAAGTTCAGAGAATCCTCCACATAATGTAGGTTCTAGAAAGGACTTCCAAACTGATAACGAGCCTTGTACACTGTGAGAGCATGCATTGACCTTTCTTGATCACTTTTTTAGAAAAGCAAAGTTCTTATATGACATCTTTCAAAGATTCCCTTTTGGCACCATATTTCTCAAGAAAGAAGATGCCTGGGGTGTAAATGTTGGCATATAAAACAAACATGGTTTCATTGTACATCCATAGATAGTATGCTATGCAACTGTAAGACTATTCAATGGTCAACAAGCAAAATTTCTACAGCTGCTACTCTCTTGCAGTCTTCGGGTCCATGTACCAGGTGCACCAGACACAAATCTCAGCTTGTGAGGGAAGGAGGTCAGAGCGCCATTGACACACTGCAACCTATTTAACAGCTTAATTTAACCTCAATGGGGAAAGAGGCTCTTTGTTGAAGAGAAAAGCGATTAGGCAGGGAAGCGGCACCTTTGCCTTTTCTTAATGCAAATCTTTCATTCATTCCAATTACCCTTTCCCCCGAGCTCTTCACAGCACATTCATCCTGTCAATCTGCCAGCATTATCCTTTCACAAAGTCTGTTTGTATTACCAGCACACTGAATGGTCCTACAATCAAGCTTCTAAATCTAAGGGTTTATTCACAATTGTTTTATCTCATCATCCTGTACGCTTCTGTACCTGGAATTTCACCTGTCTGAATAAAAATAATCAAATTTAGTTGAAGAAATGAACATTTCTCTTTTTAGTTAGGTAACAGGTGAACTGAGCTTGCTTAGCAGCTTCATATGGGATATAGTCAAACTGTCCAGTGCAGACATTTTGGTATTAACTTCCAATGCATTAATCAGATAAGAATACAGGGTAACACTTTGCTGTAGGGGAACTGGTTGTAGGCTACATGACACTTTTTTTGCTATGTCTTGAGACAATGCTGTTGGTGTGACGAAACATATCAAATAAGCCAACCATTAAACAGAACAAATATGAGAACTTCATAAAGATGGAAAGCTGCTGTGAAATAAATATTGTGAATATTTGTACACTTTCCCAATATTTTTCAGCTCATTTTGAAATGATTAAGCAATACCTATTTCTTTCTCCACTCTTTTCCAATTCAGTTCAGAATTGTTTCTCTTCAATGTGTCACACTTAACTTTTTATTGCTTAAAATTATAAAATCCTAAAAATACATTCAACTTAACTGAAGATCTGGACAGGGTTTATTGAACTATTTTAGGATACTCAATATTTTAGAATACAGACTCCTGCAGGCTTGATCGGTAGGTATTATGTTTTGCTTAAAAATGTTTGGCATGTGTTTAATGAAAATGTAAATCCCACACATGTAGCCAGTGGGATAAAGATTCCTTCATTTTGCACTTTTATGAAGAAAATTATTAAAGCAATGACACTGTAATAATGAGCTGACATATACTTTCACTCAATCTGAAGTGGCATTTTACTGTTTGTATTTTTTATGAATCCTTATTCACTATTGCCATAATGCTATAATGTAAGAGCTACAAAGTCAGTTGTCATAATTTTTTTCAGAAAATGTCATGACACAATCTAATGTCACCTAGGTGTTATGTCAACTTGACAACGCCTTATTAAATAAGCATTTATAAATTCTTATGTGATTTTATGTCAGTTGCCAAAAACAATTAATTTTACATTTTCCTTTTGTCCAAACAACTTCCAGCTTCAGAAGCAATCAAGCATGTTGTTTTAGCACTGATGTGAGTGCTACAAAGAAATTCAACATATTCATCTTACTCATAAAACATAGACGGCTAGAAGTGCTACAAGATGAAGTATAAGTGGTATATTACTATCTGGGAGTGATAGAAAGTGTAGAACACATTCCTCCTCATCATTAAATGCTACAATCAAGTCTAGTGCATTACTGTAAATATAAACAACATGAAGTATAAGTGGTATATTACTTGGGGCAGTGGTGGCCTAGTGGATAGGACTTTGCCCCTCGGATCAGAAGGTTCAAGTTTCAAGTTCAGGTTCAAGGTTCAAGTTCAGGTTCAGGTTCAAGTCCCAGCCCAGGCATTAAATATAGAGGGCAAGGGCACCACTGAGGTACCCTTCAGCAAGGTACCATCCCCACTTCACTGCTCCTCAGGCGCAGCTGTTGACTGCTGCTCCATGTGCTCCAGAGGACACATTTCATTGTGGTGCACTGTCTGCTGTGGTGTGTTCACAATGAGAAATAATCACTTTCACTTCATATTACTATCTGGGAGTGCTGGAAATATTATAGCTGGTATAAAATAATAAAATTGGGTTTATATTTTCTATTTTGTTTTTCTTATAACCAAAAAAGCAGCTTGTAATAGCAACATTTTTGCCTGTGTTAGATTATGGTGACATTTTGAACCTGAATACTTCTGCCGAATGTCTTTAAATGGTTGACATTGCTTAACATTCTTCTCTGAGTTTTATTACTAATTGTAAAGCATTTACACATCATTGTCAGTTATATAATCGGGCGGGTTGGTCTGCTTTGGCCACTCAAAGGTCCTGTCATTGGTATTTTTTTAATATATAAAGCAATTTTAGGACTGCTACCTAACTACATCACCTCCTTAATTGTACAGAGAAGTAAAAGAGCCTTTGTTCACTCTGCACCTTATACATGGAACATGTTGCAGAAAGATTGGAAAATAGACAAGCTGATATCTTTAAGTGCATTTAAAACCAGACTGAAAGTTCTTGAGGCCGATTCCATTGCTTGCACATGTTTTGTATAGTTTGTCTGTAAACTTATTTCTCTTTCTTAAATGTGTAATTTTAAATCATTTTGTATTTATTGATCCCTATCTTGACCAGGACACCCTTGAAAATGAGGTTTTACATCTCAATGGGATTTTCCTGGTTAAATAAAAGTAAGTAAGTAAGCAAGTAAGCAAGTAAGTAAGTAAGTAAGTAAGTAAGTAAGTAAGTAAGTAAGTAAGTAAGTAAGTAAGTAAATAAATAAATAAATAAATAAATAAACAACTTATGTAGGTGTCATGTAGCCTACAAGCATTTGCCCTACAGTAAAGTGTTACCGAATACAGATAAGAATGGATTGTGCACTGTTTAGTGGTTATGGCTGTTCCTTACGACTAAGGGAAATACTTTGTAACTTAAAAGTTCAACTTTGCACAACTTATGGCAAAAAAGGAAACCTAAAAAAGAAACACCATAGATTCTGCCTGTCATCAGTCTATTTCAGTCTTCAAAAATTACATACAAGTCTGAAAAATCCACAGCTTATAAGCAGTTGTTTCTTGTAAAAAATTTAATTGTTTGAGAAATTTCAATACTTTGAGTTTAATGACCTGTAGCACAGACCAAAGTCCTTTCAAATGGTTAAAATGATGTCCAATTTTACTTTGAGTGCAGTTTTATTGGAGCACAAATACAGAAAGTTATGTTATATTACTCATCTGGAACATTTTTGGTGTAATGTGTAATTCAAGATGAATAATCTTGAATAAAATGTGTTCCTGTCTGTAGGAGGAAGAGTTATAGTGGCTGTGACATAAAAGTTTCCTATATGAATTCCATCCTTGTTGTCATCCTGCCTCCCTGAACCACCTCTAAAAGGCAGAAGCAATTTTCTCCAAGATCCCAAGGTAGAGGAGAAACTTGACCTTTACTCCAACAGAGATTTCCTTTTAAGTAAACAGGCTCTTGGCCACCAACCTGTCACAGAGACACACATTTATCACAATATCGATAAAATCAGGTTGGGCCTCAGGGAGAACACTCCACCACATGTTACTACTCTAAAGTCTTCTCTTTGATGAAACCTTCAAATCAGCTGAGAATTTCAAATTGAACTTTGTTTCTTTTGTAACTAGAGATGATTCATTTTGCATACAAAATAAATAAATGCATTATTTACATGTATTTATTAACTATCTGCCTTGAATGCATTACTTTGATTAAGCTGAACTACACAATGTAAATATACAATAAATATGCATAATACTTGCATAAAATAATTGCATAAAACCATTCAGTTTTCAGTATGTACTGATGGGTTTAAAATGAAACAAAGAAAACCACAGATTTTCATTAGTCTGAGAAAAATGCTTTTCTTTCCTCAAGTCAACTTATGCAAAACAATAGCTTTCATTAAATGTATAATGTAATAATAAAATTGCACCATGGATGGGCTTTCATCAACAACAACTGACTTTAAAGGTTTAATGTTGTTCAAAATCAAGAATACAATACCCATTGTAGTCACTGCTAAATATTTGTATCAATTTTGGCCCATTTTGCAGACAAATATATTGGCTTCCTCAACTGGAAAAAATAGGGCAGGTATTGTATAATTGTTAACGAAACAACCTAGACATGCCTGCACAGTGGACATTGTAGAATCTGGCCATTCCAGTCTGGGCTTTGCCTCTTTGTCCTGCTTTCACAATGTCAGCATCCTGCAAGACATCATTACATCTTTGTAATATAAACAGCATCTTAAAATGCAATTGCCTCTGCTGGTGGAAATAGTAGGGGGCAAAATGAAGTCCTTAACAGGTCAGAGAACTACATAGGGACTTTATTCACCCTCTAAAAGCACTAGATTTACAGAATCTCTGGACCATAAACAGCAAGAAAGCACAGTAGCACATAACAGCCTGCCCTGTGGGGCGAAATAAATGGTTGAAATCATTTTCAATTTAGGACAAAATTGTACTTCACCTCTGAAAACAACTGAAGTCACTGTCTAAAATGATCTCAGCAAACCAAAATGTTTTGACAAGTCAAGGCCACATGCAAAATTTGACTATAAGGTCATTTAATGTTTCTACAGTTACTTTATGTGTATGCACTAATGTAGTAAATGTGCATGTAAAATGGATTGTATTTGTATTGGAAGAACTGATAATGTGATAATTAGATTATTACAGTAATCTGTTAAATATTTTTTACAGGTTTCATATTGGTTTTGTTGAGTTTATAATACTATTGCTGTTACTAAAGCCACATAATATTCTTTAAAGGAATGTAGTACCATAGAGGAATAATTTTAGTTTCCCAAACAAGATGTGTTTCATAAGAAACTGACCAAAAATATACATTTAATATATATTTACAAGTATCCTGACATATTTTACATGTATTTTATTGATTCTGTTTCTTGTATTAAAAATGCATTTCAGATATACCATCAAGATGTAAAGAACCTACATATGATGTATATATGATATCTTTCACTAATGCAAATGAACAGAAATATTGTAAAAACATTTACATCATGCAGAGGATCTTTAGACTTTAAAGAAGGTTCTTCACATTCAAATGTATTATTTTAGGAACCATACACTAGAATGTTCCTCATAATGCCATCTACATCTTTATTATAGCAGTAGTCACTGAATAAGAACAAAGACTCCTGCTTACAGGAAGAAATTCAATTTGAGTGCTGAGCTCAAAGAAAGGGCAAGATTTATCAACATTTACAAGATTTCAAATAATTCAGTAGAGAATAATAACTTGGCTCATCCTACCCACCGGCCAAAAGAAATCTGTCGGAGCCTGTAGCCTATGATATTCATGAAATGTTTTATGTGAAATATGATGACATATAACCTCCAGAAATACCAATAATATATCAAATCAGCATCGCAAACTATTCATTTTAGTCTGCTGAAAAATTTATGCAATATAATTGTGAAGAGAATTACTTTCATTTGTAGCAGGTAAATCTTTAATTCCTCCACCTAGATGAAAAGCTTCCACTGAAATGTCACAAAGTAAATCTTAACTAACATGGAAGGGGTTTCAATGTAGAGTCTAGTGAAGAAAACTGAAAAAAAGTTTTATTTGGTTTAATCTTATCCTCTGTAGATAAACTACTGTTTAACTACTCTCATAAAGCTAGTCAATTATAATTAATCTACAGTCATGTAAAAAAATAAGCACATCAGACAGAATTTTTACATTTTATTATTCATTATATATTTCTACATTACTCCCTTTTTGATACAGTGTCTACAGATAAAGATTTTCTGGGTGTAGCTCATTTGATGCTTTTGTCTTATTTAAACCTGTCATCTAGGGCCTGGTGTTCTCAGTGCTATTAAAGTGTGTGATGTCATCATGCCTCTCTTAGACCATCTGGAGATAGGGAAAAAAATCTGATTGAAATGCATAAAGATCAATATCTATTTGAAAAATCATGCCACTGTAAGTAAAATCTTCTACAAGTAGTGTCAGTTGGTAACTGCCAATTTGTCTAGGACCAAAGACCTTTTCAGGAGATGAACCAACTGTGAAGCATGGTGATGGAAATTGTATGGCTTTGGGTTGATTTGTGGCCTCTGTGACTGGGCAGCTTGCAGTCATTGACTTAGTTATTAATTCTTTTAAAACAGAAGATCAGAGTAGAATCAGAGAAGAATCAGAGGCAAAATGAAGAGAATGAAAAGAAAACCATCAAACAAATAAACTGAAAGATTGTTTTGAAGTTTTTTGTTAAATAAAAGACTGAAAAACATTATCTTTCCCATATTACCTTTATTTGTAAGTATTGTATTACAGAAGCTGAAACATTTGCTTATTTAATTGTATAGAAAAAAATGACCATTTCCTTTGGGTGTACTTATTCTTGTATAATATACTGTTCTGTTTGTCAAACATATCAGCATAACAACTTAACCCAAGCAATATTTATGGACCAGGCCCAGTAAACACAGAGAGACATACATCATTGCTAGAAAACCCACGCTTCTTGCATCAGCACTGTTCAGAAATGTTAATTTCTGAAGCCCTTGTTTGAGCTGAAATATCTCTGTAATGGCCATTTTAAACAGACTCTTGAGACATTTCAATTATATTTAAAATAAGCTTTGCAAGTAAAAGTTCAACAAGTAAAACTCTTAAACTGGAGACTTGTGGGCGACTAAAGTATTTCTAAAAGAGCTGACATGAAGTTGAACTTTCTGTTGGGTCTGCAATTCTGTCCGCTCTGCCGTCGGGCTAGGGCTTGGCATCTCTAGCCAAACACAAGCCTAATTACCTCGTGAAATAATTTAATGTCACCAATGCTGTCAGCTCTTCCCACCAGGATGGCGAAACATTGAGGGCTCTCTGCTGTGAAATTTATCTCAGTCACGTTCGATAAACATGGCAGCCATCACTGCTTTTGGCACAGGTACCAGGCACATCACTGGAGCAGGCCATTCTACGGCTCTTTTAAAAAGACAAACAACTCCAAGCAAGGGCTGTCATCACCATCATTATCATCATCATCCTTTGCTGCTAAGAATATCTATTTAAAAATGACAACAGCACCTTCTAATTGAGAAACATGGGCCCTGGGCCCAACCTAAAGCAGTCTATGAAGAATTGAGCTATTTGTGCTTCTGCCAAAAATGTAATGTTTGGTAGCAACTATTCTGATCTTTGAAAATACCATTTAAGCTAAAGAGAAAGACAGAGTGTGTATATAATGCTTACTATCCAGTTAAAAATAGTTATAAATTATTGCAGTAATAATGCTGTTGTACTCTAGACTAAAGATGTTTTGACACTTTCATTGAGATTTTGCTGGTTCCATCAATCATGGCAACCCGTGCTTTTCCAGATGAAACATAACAGGTCCAAACTATTATACTATCATAATCACAAAAGCAATGGGGCCATGTTCTTTTCACCATAATGTTCTATTTTGGTCTCATCTGTCCTATGTAATCTATAGGAAACTGAAATGTTATTTAAAACTGCTATGCATACTATTGTGTTTTTGTTTTTTAACTCCAACATGAGACAGAGCATAAGTACTTAGAAGTTACTCTGATTTCCTTTATGATATTGTGTATAATTAAACCCATTGCTCCTGGAGTAATTTTGGTGGTCAAGCACTCCTGTAGATAATCTCTTCCATTTCATGAATTAACAAAGAGCCAAGTATAACATTTTACAGTCAAAACAACTTTAACCAAACAAATGGGTCAGAGCATCTCTAAAATGGCAGGTCTTGAGTGCTGTTCCTGGTATGTAGTGGTTGGTCAACCAATGAACTGGTAACAAGGCCATGGGTGCCAACAGCTCATTACATTAGACAGGGATCCTAGGCTAGGCTGTCTGATAAACCCCACATTTTCCTTTTCACTTTTTCACTTTTTCATTGTTTATTATCTTTGATTTTAGCAAAAAACAATATCATTGCCTTTTTTTGTTTTTGATTTAACTCATTAGCTTTGTCATTGATTGGGTTCATTCAGAACAGGCACTGAACAGATGCACAATCATCTTCTGTAAAATAGAGAAAACTTCCCCAACAGAAACTGCTGGAGCCATATTCTAAACTTTCAATCAACACATTGGAGTTTGTTTTATAACCTACAAGAAAAACAGAACTGACCTTCTTCTTGCGTATTTCTATAGTAATGAGCTAATGCATAATGTTATATATATGTTTTTATTCCAAGACTGTAAATAAACTCACCTTCTGGTGTTGATACTTAGTTTTACTGTTTAATTTAAATCATTTTTCATGTGCATCAATTTCACTAATCTCATGCAATGAGCACAGAGTGGGTACTGGGCACTGGGCACAATGGGTCCACGTCATTTTGCGCGACAATGCAAAATGTCAATTGTCAGTTGTCAAGCATACTATATAGTGGATTTTAATCATTTTAATGTACTTGTATTTTATCAACAGTCTGTAGAGCTATTTCAACCTCACAAGAGGCTTGACAGGTCAGTTCAATATAAATTTCTGGATAATTTCATAATACATCCTGAAGATTTTAATTTCACCCTTAATCCACTTTCAAGACGAAGCTGCGCAGTGCAAAAAAGAAAGATAATTTAAAGTCAGGTTGATTAAAAATACATTAAGCTTGAGCCTATGACTTGCATGCCAAGATTTAAGCATGAATATTAAACTTTTCAGTGAAACCTTAAATAGACAGCACCTAAATAATATGTTAAATATGATTCAAGCTTAGCCATTTCGAGGAGAGAGATAGTTTAGCCTGCATGCTTCTGCATGTTAGTGCTCAAGATAACAGTATCATTTCAGTCCAAGCAGGCAGCAGTGGGTGCGTAATGACAGCTCCCCTTTCAAAGGAGAACCACAGACACTATTTAAATGTAAAAAAGCCCCATTTCCTAATTCAGTTAATCACACTTAATTGTGAGAATGAGTAAGGGACCCAGTGGTTTCCAATTGATATCTAGGGACAGATATCAATAACTGCAATTATTCAATTATCAGTCCTCTAAAGAAACCTGCTGGAGAGATTACCTCCCCTCAGTCTCATCCAAGTAAGCTTAAGAGTAGCAGCAGATGCATCTACTTCTTTCTAGCTGCATCTCTCTTCTTTTGCCTCAGTCTCTCCAGAAGGAAGATGAATCTAGGATTTAAACTGTAAATCATTTAAGGCTTGGGAATAATAATGAAATAAGACAACATCTCACAATAACTGACAATCCAAAGGGGAAACTAGGATTTCACAGCATGAAAGGGAACACACTTACATATGAAGGTTCCTAAATGATCATTAAAAAATAATTATAATTGGTAAAGAAACTTTACATTGTGATGTAGGTTCTAAATAGATGGGTTCTTCAAGACCCACGTCTTATTTAAATCACTGTTGGCATAAAACATTATTTCAAAAAAGGACATTTACAGTAGAGGTAAAACTCTTTTAGTAGTAAATGTAATAACATTTATATTTTATTTCACTTTGGACCATTTTATTGGTCTGTTCCTTACAAAATTCTGGCATAGAAAACAAAAGGGTGATCTGAAGTTTCATTCTCACAGTGATAATTTACAAAACGAAGGGTCTTTAAAGGTTCTTTAGTTCTCTTATGGTGTTGCTACTTGCCTTTTAATCACATTTATTAATTACCAGCAGAGCACACTCCGTAAAGTAAATCAGCAGCATTTCATGGACCAGGAGTCAGAAGACAGCTGGACTAATTACCCTCAAAGGCATGAACTCCAGGCACCATGAATACAAATGGAACTTGAGGGCATGTCATGCTAATTCAGGTTGTTTGTTGGAAATCTATAATCCTACTTTGGCCACATGCTAAATCATCACTGGTCTGTCCCTTCATGCCAGTTGAGGGGTAAACGGTCATTTGGAATGAAAATCAAGTCACTCCTCTTCCATTCATTCTAATTTGCTGTGACCAGCAAATTTTTTGTATACACACAGCATCACTAAAATCAGGTCTCGGAGAGGCGGAATAAAAATCAGATAATCAAATTCCCAGCCCAGCACTAACCAAGCTGAATGCATTCTAAATTAAAGCTGCTGCCCTAACCTGAATTGGAGCACTTGTCACATGAAATAGGTACAGCTGTCAAAGTGATTTCTCATGATAGATGAGAACAGGGGTTCAACTAACCATGGTGGGAAATTAGCCTTCCAAAGTGAAAAAGATTCAAGAATCACTACATCCATTCATTCAAGAAAAGTAAAAAGTCTAAAGTGCCCTTTCATCATGCCCTTACTTTAAAGGATGGAGGTGGTATTCAAGAAGCGTCCAGAAAGAAGTCCTCCTAAAGGATAAGTATCCCATGGTGCACAGCGGCATAGGGCTTCCTGTTGGTCAATAAGAAATAATCCTAAAGCCCAGACCTGGGAGCATGCGACCCAAATGTAATCTGCAGGTGAGGCTGATCTAAGTGGCCTCTTTATAGGGAGCGAGGGCCCTTTTTCTCCTGATTTAGTGGCCTCTCCATTAGCTGTCACACCAGTGGGGTGTCCCTGAGCCTGATTGCACATCAGATGTGTGAAAAACAGCAGAAAGGAGGTGAAAAAAAGGGCCAGTACTATGCTACTACTGTAATAGTGAGGGCCCCCTTAGTGCTAAAGGACTATGGCATAAGGACACCCAAACTATTTCAAACCCAACACTTTTGCTGCTCCACAGCTAAGTACTATAGACCCGAGGGGATTACAGAAGAGTAGAAAAGGGGATTTATATAAGCATTATATCTGCAGAATTTGGCCTGCTTTATTCCTTACCACTGCAGTTCAGCGCTTCAGTCCCTTTTTAATCAAATTCACAGTCAGAAGAGCCCTGTGCAAAGACTGTGAAGAGCTAGATCGGCCACAGGCATGGACACACACACACACACACACACACACACACATACACACACACACACACACACACACACACACAAACACACCCACACACACACACACA
>JBBIGC010000033.1:4551326-4561663 GCA_037576955.1 Lepidarchus adonis
GTGTGTGTGTGTGTGTGTGTGTGTGTGTGTGTGTGTGTGTGTGTGTGTGCTCCAACGGTCCAGGCTATTCCCACCTGGCGTCATTACCACTCTTATCTCGTTGCCAGCCCCAACCAACGTCAGGAGCACAGCCCACCTGTGCCCGTCTGATAAAATAAACATCACCCAGAGCTGCAGTTACTGTCTACTCCTCTTTAGGACCTGAGCTTGCTCTACCATTTCGTCTCTTTCTCTCGCTCCTTTCCTCTTTTTCTATCCCACCTTCTTTCCCTTCCTTTTTCCTCCCTCTCCCTGGCACATTTCTGACAGCAAACTAATAATCAGATAATGAATTGCGGTTAGAGGCAGACTACCTGACCTTTTCTCCCACTGACCACCAGGCCACACATGTCAAAAGAGAGGGCCTGTGAAAACTGCGAAGGGCCTGATTAGCATCATCAATCACACTTTGTGTGGTTTTGACATACACCTCAATAAAGCACACTGTACACAGCTGTGCTGGCTGCATAACTCAAGCAGACAGGCCTGAAGAAGCAAGCAGACTCAATTTACACCCGTCCCCTGCAACAAGGCAGGTCGTGTGCCACTATTTATTGCGTAAAATTGCGCTTCAAATGAAATTCGCAAAGTAACAACGTTATGTTAAAAATGTCTTTTTAACATTTGAAAAGTATGTTTAAAATATCTTTTTATATATTTCAACAACGGTTAACCATTCATCCACTCTGGAGAAGAAAAAACATCCCCCTCTTGCTCATGTGGTTAAAAAGAGAATTGGCGTCCAATCCGCATGTCAGCAGTGTAAACAAACCAGCCCTGGGAATTTGAATAATCACAATAAGGGTCGGATCAAATATGGCCAGAAGACAAGGCTTTAAAGCCGTCTGAAGAGGCTCGCTCTGAGAGAGGAAGACAGAGGGCCCTTTGAAGGCGGATAAAATTACAGGTTGAAAGATACTTTCTAAAATTATACTGCTCTTTCATTTTCAGGCTCATGTTTAATTCCAGTGTTCCAGATAAAAAATGCCTTTTCTCCCAGCAGCACCTGAAGATAAATGGAGTCTCGCAAGGTAGCCCACACTTTTTATTTATTTTATTATAGTTTTTTTTTTCCTTCCAGTGCCTGGACACTCTTTCTTAAGCACATTTCTTGACTGGTCCTTCCATATTCTAGGTTTTGGCCCTCAAGATTCTATAAATTCTATTCCATCCACACCATGTTATCTACAGACAGCAAAGTGAAGGAACAGTGATATGTGGTTTGCAAGAAAACTCATTTTTTTACTTGGTTGTACTGATCTTATGTTTGAATAGAAAACTGAAATTTCTCTCCATCCCAATCATATCAGGGAGACGACCTTGCCAACGGCCAGGGAATAAAGCGCATGAAGAAAGTTTACATCTTGGACAGAGCATATAATTAATGCAAGGCTGAAAACCTCACTGAATCGCAACCCAGGTATTGTAGCGAAGCAGGAAAAGTAGACACACCCCTCCATTGCGCCGGGCCGCCTTGCCACAAATGGACACATCAATCCTCATTTCACAAGCCACTTCACCTCTCGCAGTCTGGAAATCTGGGCAATTTCACTGAAAGAAAAACACCTTGCTGTAGGTGCACTCACTGTGTGGCATGGGTAATGGCCTTTTTGTCCTTGCAGCTCCCATGAAATGTGCACAAATGCGCATCTGGAATATAAGGCTCCAAAGAGGGTGCAAAACAAGGAGCTGTTCAAAAAGCAAGAGTTTGAAGAAAGTGAGAAAATAATTGAGGCAATTTAAAGTTTGTTAGGGAGCACACTGTGACTTCTCTTTAAGGAAACATGTAGTTAAAGAAACTATGTGTTCTTAATCTGACATTTTCTAAAACGTAAATGCCACGGTGACTGCACAGCAGGGGGAACTAACTCATACGACGTGAGCAGTTTAGTAGCACTGAATGGGAAAATCATGTCTAAAAGTTGTCTAGCTAAGCAGGACTGGCTTCATAGCACTTAGCAGTTACTGTACTCCTGGACCCCCATCCCATGCTACAGAAGTCACAACACTTTAGTTAATAGACAAAGTGTCCTTGTCAGCATCTCTCATAATCATAACAGCACTGGTCCATGACAATGATAAATACTGGTTCACCTCACAAAACAGCAACTCTTCACCCCATCACTCTTTTGGACATTTGACACACAGAGTGCTCATATTTCAGAACACTGAGACCAAATGAGTGATATATCTGACCCTTACAGCAAACCAGCCTTTTGCAGCCTGCAGTCGCTTTATTGTACAAACAGGTCAGTGACTTTCAGCTGGAATTAATGCAATGGACTATCAAATGTTAACTGCAGATATGATGTCATTTTTAAAAAAAAATTTAGGTCTAGTGAAAAAATATACTACAAAATGTGTATTATTATTTGTAAATTCAGCATCTCCAGCTTGTGATAATCATATTTAATGCTGCTTTCAAATAATAGGCATAATTTCTTCCACACCACTAAAGTCTGTTCACGAAAACTTAAAAAAATCATATTAAAATTAGATTTAAGTAATTCATATTCAATAGAAATGAGTGAGATTTATGAAAAAAATTATTGAAACTCTTTTTTGTTTCTGCAAGCCTTTGGCTAGGGCCTGTTACAGTTTGTTTTTCTCTCTTGCATGTCTGTTTTGTCTTGCCAGCTGTCTTTCAATTTGTTGTTGCTGTTTATTTGCTTTTTGTGAAGCACTTCATGACCACTGTGTTCAATATAGTCTTTCTAAGAATAGGATGTGAGACACAGACTACCACAGAATCTATATACTGTATTGTAGCTATATACTGTGTATAATATTCAGTGTTAGTTTATAAATGCATCAAATGGCAGCACAGTGGATGATCCTCTTTTGCTGGCAGCAGGATATCAGATATACTATCTATAACAGGCAATGCTGTGGTCTAGTGCAAAATAGAATTGGGAGGGCGAGATCAGAGGGGGCGGATGAGTAAGCTCCTGGCACTGTATTAACTGGTCATCTAGATCAGGCAGAATTTTCATGCCCTTGCTTTCAGTGGATCTCCTGCAGCTAGGAATGACTCCAGAGGATCAACAGCAGAAAATGATCGAAGAAACATTGAGGCACAGACTACTGGCCTGAATTGCCACTGATATTCAGTAAGAACTCTGTAGTACTGGCCAAGATCTTGGCCCAGGACAACTCTGAGGCCTTCCTCAACCGGTAACAGCCAACTGATGAGGTGGAGCAATGTGCCCTGCCAGCAGAATGGTGGCACAGAGAGGCATGACTCCCAACCGGCCATAGCACTTGCCTTGATAGTGAGTCTATTACCTGGTTGCTTGATCTGGCCATGTAGAAGATGTGCTCACAGACAGGTAAAGGTATGCAAAGCAAAAGCAGTGTCTTGTACTTATGTGTCTTGGTAGTTGACTTGAAAAAAAGTCACAATGTCTTACCTTATGCTGTGGCATTGGTAAGAAGAGTTTCAAAGCCAGGTAAACAACACATAAATCCAGTTTCTTGATGTGTTCCAAGGTCATCATCCTGCTGAATCCATGCTGATTTTAAATTGCATGCCAGTCCTCTAAAGAAGCATCAGTCTTGACCTTTGCTATCTGTTTATCAAGTATTTCAAGAAGCAAATCCCCTAATCTCCATGGCACATGGAACACTTCAAGCTTTAATCAGACCTGAGATGCTAAACATGATTAGACCCTGTGGAATTTTCAACCAAATTCAGTTTTGAGTCTGAAATAGACATAATCATAAATACAATAAATAAAAAAACATAAAACAATATGATTCAATAAACATTTGTATTAAATTACCGGTATTCTTTCCAATGGCATCCCAAAGTGTTTAGGTATATATAAATGTTCTGTGAGGATATTTAAACTGAATGGGGCTGACACAGAGATGTTAGCTGTCAATTGTTCCCAACACTCTGTTTATGTACATAGAGTATGTTCATCATTGCAGCCTAAAATTATCTTGGCCCGATGAATGAAATATACAGTACATTTCCATTTGGCTGCATTTATCTGTTGGTGCCAGAATGAATTCACTTTTTATTTTTAGAGTGAGGCCTTGGGCAGCCTGTGCTGAATTTAGTCAACAGCATAAGTTGTGACTCCAGTGCACCAGATAATATAGGAAGGTGAAGAATTTAGGGACGAAGAATAAAGTAAGAAGAAAAATTAAAGCAGGGGGAAATGCAAAATCTAAAATCTCAGACTAAAATGTGTGAATTTTGAACACGTTGGAACCCATTTGAACCTGATGTGAACATTTTTGCTGGGTTTGGATGACTATCTGAAATAAGCAATAAGGAACATCATACACAGAGATGTTATCCTCACCATGTTCTGTTAGTAAATGACAAGGTGTAAATTGCCACTGTTGATACATATTTTGAGCACTGAATTATTTACTACAACTTATATTTAAAAAAAAGCAAAAAAAAATTTCCAGTTTTATTTACCAGCTTTTATAAAAGCTTCCAGAACCTGTGTGCCCTCTGGTGGCATTGACCTTATGCCCTGGTGAGTTGGTCTAATATCGGCCATCCGGCTTCCCCAGGTCAGCAGTCAGACCAATCATCTAGCCTGGGGTAGCGTGGACCGTCGCCATCAGCCCCCACACCAAGATCCCCGGTAATACTGGTAATCTTTATTACAATAATACATTTCTCTTAGAATAACAGAACCTGAGAACTTGCCCAAAAACCCACTGTCCCTCAAGCGGAAGCTCTCTCCCACCATCGCTACAATATTTTATTTCTAAATTATTCTAAAATAAATAATTGAAGAAAAAAAAACTAAAATCAAGAACTAGTTCTTCTACAGTATTTCTTCAAGGAACCAGGAAAGACACCGTGTAAGGAGGGAGAATGGGGAGAATGGGGATTTACACTGGGAATACTGTTTAAAGACCCTTGAGTATTGCTTTCAAAACTGATAAGACACAGAGACTCAATGCTGATACAAGGCAGAGATGTGTACAAAATAAGATAAATCTTTTACTACGATCAATTAAGTAGGGAGCTACTGCGCAGGAGAAGACATGAATAGATAATGAACGTGAGAAAAATGGAAATAAAACAACATTTGATTACAAATGAAAATTAAAGAGACACTAATACAAAATTCAAAGCTATAATTAAGCCTTAAAATATCTAATCTGTCAGTGTAACATGAACATAGCAAACAAGGAAACTGAGAGGCTGAAGCTACCTGTCCAGTGCAGTTTATCATGAGAGATGCTACCTATATTTATGTCCCAATGATTTTACACACATGATCAAGTGCACTGTCCTAAGTATGGGTGTCTAACCTCTAAACAATACAAAACAAAACCAAATCAAATCACAAACACACAACACAAGGCAAAATACTAAGAAAAATACCAATGGTACAACAGTTCCAATGACAATGGCATGTCAAACACCTTTCAGATTAACTGACACAAGATGAGATGTACAGTATGAATGTGAAGAATATTTTTGAAAGTTTGAAAAACCTTTACACAAACTAGATAAAAAAATCTACATTGTTTTACACAGAAACAAAGAACTATTTAAAAACATTACTAGAAACTTTTCATTTTTTAAACAATTTTAAAGAAACATTTGTAAGTCATCGTGTAACACCTAATGTACACTTATAAAAAGATAAAAATAGGATGATGAAGTATGCTTATAAAATAATGATTCCAGAAATTATTTCATGATTGCAAACAAAAAGGAAATATAATTGGTTTCTTAAAGAAACTTTTAATGGATACTTCAAAATGTTTTGAGATACGAGATATGTTGAGTAGAAGAAGACGAAGGATATTTGTATTACTGGTTTACCTCCTGTGGGCAGGTTCAGAATGAGAGCTCAGTATTCAACAGTTAACAATCATTTAATACAACATAAATTATGTTATTGTGCAATGAGCACAATTAGTATGGAAATATAGATTAACAACAAGGTGGGAATCATTTATAATAAATATAAACATTTCATGCACATGCTGAGTGCAAGTTTGCTAATTTATCTTTATGTAGTGCATCGATTCATCATTTTGTAGAAACATGCTTCAAGATACTGAACAGAACATTAAACTCCAGGTACAGTATTAAACAGTGTATCATTCTCCATCATCTATGTTGATGAAGGAAGAAATTTATTTTTATTACATGCTGTTCTATTAAGTAATTAGATACAGTAATAGCATTTTTATCAGAAACAACATTCTTCAAATGTTAGAAGTAGCTAAATTAATAAATTAAAAAAACATTGAGATGTTTATGTAATAAAATTGTATTTTAAGATCATGTCACTTGAAGACACAGGATGAGAAAATATTGACAATATCGAATGTTCTACAGTAAAAAAAAATTGGCATAATGGTAATGCTAACATTTTGAGGTGTACAAATAAGGTTGCGTTTAGCTTTCCAAACAGTTGATTTATTGCCTCATACAGGAGGTCATACATTAATTTGAACTTTTTAAATGAAAGGCGCATTATTCCTGCATACATAAATACACAAGCATGTCTATTCATCGAAGGGTAGCCTGACGGTGGTAAATGGCTGAGTGCTTTGGGTTGTGTTTATCAGGCCGGGACAGATTTGATGGGCTGACAGGCCTCTCTCTAGCTGTGACAGACACGAGTCTGCTGGGAGACCAGTGCGAAACTCTCCGCTCGGACGGCCTCACATTAACTCTGACACCACTAACCATCACCCTGACAGCCAGACAGCGGGGCGGCACAGGGCCCCCCAAATCAGCCCCTCTGAACACATCACCTCACAACCAGTTAACCACCATTACCCGCAAAGCCCCACAGACAAAACTGCCATTCTCTGCTGCTCCTGCACTGCTTAAATTGCGTCCCGATTGCACGATCCACCTTCAGTGACTGTGCTTTTGCCAAAAAAAAGACACAAGGGAAATGAAATGAACAGAAAGGCAAAGCAACTGTAATTGTTGAGAATGGAGCCTGTTGGTCCGGACTATTTGTTCTGACATTTTCATCAGAGCATCTGACGTCATTCTCTCACAATCTCCAGCATGTGCAGAGTGGAGCTGGTCTGTAGGGAGAGAAGGGTATAGGTGACCTTGATGCACTGTGTTATTAGCAGCGATCGGAGAGGGGAGAGGGCGACAGCTACAGGACATCACAGGCAAGAGAGGCAGAGGACAGCTGTCACATTGAAGACCCAGTTCCATCAATTTCATCAAGAACATTAAAATCCACTACCTTCAGAAGCCATCCAACCTGAGTGTAATACTCCTAAAGGTATGATGCTGTCACTCACCTCATGCGTGCAGTAACATGGGACATCGCAAAGTGACCGTCACGCTTTGGTTCGCCTTTAAGTTTCCAGCACACATAGAAGAAACGTAAATATACAAATCTATAAATGCACCTGAACAGGTTATTTGGAGTGATGTCATAGGAGAACTGCATTCAGTTCTTTCAGTGCATGGTCTTTATTGTAGATGTTAGAGTGTAAAGTATTTTATATAAATCAATAAAAAGGTTACATTTTGACATTGTTAATACAAAACCTCTAAAAATACCTTTACATAGGAATGACAGTAAATATCCATGTTACACATGTAATATGGCCATACACTTTTATACTGTTGTTACACTACACTGATCAGCAACAGCATTAAAACCACCTGCCTAATACTGTTAAGCTCCCTGCATGTTGCCAAAATAGGATGCACTTTGTCTTCTGATACTAGTGCTACAGTAGCTCTTCTGTGAGATTGGTCATGACAGGCTACACATCTCTGAGCCTTGGGTACCCACCAGTGGCGGCTGCTAGTCCTTCAAACAGGGAAGCTCATTTCATGACTGCATCATAAAATGTGTTATGTTATTTGTAAAAAATTCTGAGGTTTCATTAAGAGGCATGGCCAACAGTATATATTTTTTTCCAGCCAGTTCACCTTGTCATACCAGGAAAGCTGAAAATACTTATTTTTTTACAGCTATTTGTTTTCTTAATTTATACATCAAATCAAACTTGGGTGTTGGTTGGTCCTGCTGTTTAATTCTGAGTCTCTCCTCATAAGGAAGACTATTAAATGGCTTTTCCAAAAGCAAGTGAACAGTATTTGCACCGTCTGCCATTATGTACAGCTTGCTAGCTGGCTAATCTCCTTCCACAAGCTACTTTAAGATTTGAAAGAAAAAATTTACAAAGTTGAAACAAGCAAATTCAAGAACCAATTTTAATTTAAAGTATGATGTATACAAACAGAAATAGTTTATATTATCAGCCAATAATACACAATGTGCAACAGTTAGTCTCACAACTTTACTTGCAAATCCGCATAGAACTTAGCTCTAAATCAATGCAAACAGTGTACATAAAAAAACCCTTTAGTGTCCAATCAGCATTCATCAGTCCAGTGTCTTGGTTAGCGCACTGTTTCATTGACTAATAGAGATGCTGAGCTTCCCTGGATATGATGATTTCACTGCATTTATCCAATAATCGTCTAAGATAAATAGATGAATATGAACGAGCCCATCATGAATTTGAACATGTTTCTAAAAGTAATATAAATACGACATATGCATGTTTGAGCATTTATTTTCTGACATATTAGAGGAAGCAAAGCTTCCCTTGTAGCCTTAGAGCAGTCGCCACTGGTACCCACAAACCTGTGACCCACTAGTCAATCTCCATATGACCCCTTCAGATAGTTATTATCCTCTAATGTTGTTTAGCATCTAGTCTACATTTTCCTGCTTTCAACACACTGAATTCGAGAACTGACTGTTCACTTGTTGCCTAATGTATACCACCTCTATTGTAACAAGATAATGTTATTTGTTACACCTTGGTTATTGGTTGTCCTTGGTTATAAAGTTGTGACTTATTGGTGTGTATTTATTTTTCAACACACTTACAGCCTGTTCTTATCCCTGCCCTTTCTGTTACTACCAACTCTGCTTAAGCCACCTCTCACCTCACAGTCCCCCTGCTCCTCCCATGCATACACCACCTCCAGCATTCAACCCAACCAAATTCAAGCATTCAAAAGGTGACCATTCCAGGAGGCATTAGCTTAAGGCCCCTCAGACCAGCTCAGATGCAGACAAACTGTGCAAAATTGTTGAGTACATCTTCAACTTGATCATTAAGTTCGGGAGAGTACCATATCTGTGGAAGACATCTTGCTTGCTACCAGTGCAGAAGAAACCACAGCCCAAAATTCCCAACAGCTACAGGCTGGTGGCATTTCCATCCCACTTAATGAAGACCATGGAGCGGCTCTTCCTTGCTTATCTACGGCCATCACTGGTCCCGCTTCAGTTTGCATTGGGATAGATTATGCTGTCATCTACTTATTACAGCAATCCCTCTTTCATTTGGAAAAAATTGAGAATACTGTAAAAATCATATTCTTTGATTTCTCTGGTGCTTGCAACACCATTCAGCTCTTAATCCTAAGGGACAAGCTGTAGTGCATGGGGTGAACCAGCATCTCATTAGTTGGATCCTCAACTACCCCATGAACCGACCACAGTATGTGAGGATCTAGGACTGTTTGTCTGGTAGGGTTGCCTGCATGGAAACCCCATGGGGTATGGTTCCTCTTCACCATCTATGTGCCCTTCTTTGAAAACTCCACTTCCTGCCTCCTACAGATGTTCCCGGATGATGATGCAGTTGTTGGCCTCATTACCGAAGGGGATGACAGGGGACTCACCCAGGGATTTGTGCACAGGTGCAAGTAGAACCACCTCCAGATAAATGTGGGAAAAACCAAGAAGCTGGTGGCAGATCTCCACAGGAAAAATCTTCACCACCACCAGTGTACATCATGTACACATACAGTATGTCTACAAAATTTTGAATAATCAGATTACCTTTATAACTTTTTCTCTGTCTAAAATTTGGTCTATGTTGCACCATATTGTGAAAGCAGATTTTGTCTCTGCTATATGGTTCAGATGCCAATCAATAGACAGATGTTTTTTTTATCATTTCTATTCAAATCTAGCACAGTGTAAATGGTATTAATGATATATCCTGGCATTTTCTAATGATCTAAACACAGACAAAACAGAGATTCGTAAAAGATGAAGCACACAAACTTAAATAGTTATCATCCAAACATATGCAAAATAGCAATAGTTCTGTCACCTAATTAAAATGGATGACTTTCACATTAAAATTAAACTACCAGTCCTTTACGTACCCTATAGCAGTAGTTATGAAAAACAGCAAACCTTAGGCTGATTTCTAATCTACTTCTAGATTAGATTATTGTAATGCATTACTCTCCGGATGTACTAGTAGGTCCATAAATAAACTCCAATTAGTCC
>JBBIGC010000033.1:4585413-4595725 GCA_037576955.1 Lepidarchus adonis
CACACACACACACACACACACACACACACACACACACACACACACACACACACACACACACACACACACAGAAACTGTGTATATATGTGAAGTGTTAGGCCAGGTAGCCCCCCAAGATTAGTATATGCGCAGGTCATTTCTCCTGCTCACACACCCAATCTGCATTTATATTTGTTTTCTCAGAGCTAGTTCCGGGGATGAAGATGAGGGCTCCCTCTCTGATTACTCCAAAGAGCTCAAAGACTGTGATTACCCATGCAGATTAAACACTGCAACTCTGACCAGTGAGGGGAAAAGAAAAAAGAAGATAAAAGCAATACAGAGCAACTTGTCTTGCTTTAACCACAACTGGCTGACCACAGATCTGTCCCTTTAAGTCGCACTGACAGGACGGGATCATTAGCATCTCAAAGCATAGAGGCCATCTCCCCTATATGGACTCCAGTTCAACTTAAGGGGGTTCGTGACAAATTGCAGATAGTGTGGGTGGAACAGATAGGCCCATAATATTCCAAACCTAGGCGAGGATGATCATTTTTCAACATAATGCATAAATAAAGTTCATCCCATATTCATTTTACAGGCAGATCCAATGTGACCGAGCGTGAATATCCAGAGCGCAGCTCACAGGCTGTTTAACTGTGACTGGAAGGCCAGCAGAGGTGTGAGAAATGCAGCTGTGATTAGATCAAAACGCTGTGTGTGCTTATTTAGAGAACTGTCAAAGGCAGTCAGTCCTCATAGCTGTTCCTTTCCACACATCACCTGCAGCAGTGCTGGAACAGGTCATGTTTTTAAATTATGCACATCACAGAAATGTAATTTCACCTGGACCTCACAACTGTCCATGCAAATAGAATGAGATTTGACTGCACAAGCTGTAGAAAGTGATACTGAGCAAAAACAGATGGTGGGGAGAAAGAAAAGAAAAGAAAAGAAAAGGAAGAAAGAAAGAAAGAAAGAAAGAAAGAAAGAAAGAAAGAAAGAAAGAAAGAAAGAAAGAAAGAAAGAGAGGTAGACACGGACAGACAGACAGATGGACAGACGGACCCAGCTGATATTAGATGAAAACGTCTAAGCTGTCAGAAGATTAAATTAGACATCAGAAGGTGGGCCTGAGGGTAGGTGCGTCCCCTGTGCTCCTCCCTCCAATTCCCCCATCCATTTAACATCTGGGCCAGGCCCTGCCCTGAGAGCAGCACCAGGGACCAGAGGCATCTGTCAGCTGAGGCAGGACAGGCAGGACACTGAGAGACAGATGGGACAGAATATGTCATACATTTCAGTGACCTGACATTAAAAGCAATGAAGCTGGGAGACGGTCAGCTATGTTAAAGGGTATGTCCATGACTTGCCCTTCAACCTTGGAGAAATGCAGGAGGAGAAATGTCTCAAATAAATATACACCAAACTAATCTTGCAGCAAAAACTGTTCACATTTCCATACTTTTCATAGTGCCATTTTAGATCTGCTCTCATAGTGGCTTAAAATGTGTCCTTTATATTTTGTTGAATTATTTCCCAGGGCTTAAATAATTAAGAATATCAAAGACATCCATTTGAAAAGGTAAATTCAAAATTATCAATGCACACTAACTTTATTGTGTTTGCAAGGACGATATTTTATTGAAATGAAATGTGCATTTATAAATGTTTTGTGAAACATAAACAATCTGCAGAAATATTTGAAAAGTGAATTTAAAAAATTAAACAAATTAAATGAAATATTTTAACATTTAAGTCACATTCAAGAAGTTCCCCATGTCATCATTTCTGACCACCAAAATAGCTAATGGATGCAAATGGGAAAGAACGAACATGCGTGCAACCAAATCAGTACAAAGTGGCTGTGACACCATTGTGCCGAGACCAAACCCCCCCTCCCCTCAGAGTTAATAAGCAGAGTGATGATATTTCATGAAGCTCAGTAGGGGATGTCTAGTGAAACAAATACTGGGTGACTTCAGCTCACAGTGATTAGTGCAGAACACAAGGCATTAAATGTGTTATGACTTGTGCTCCATGTGTGTTTCATGAAGAAAGTAACAGCAATAAAGTTTTGGAGCACAAAGGGAATCTTTGTTCTACAGTTATCAGAAGTCTTTGGACGGCAGGGAGGTGCAGTAGTTAGCGCTGTCGCAGGATTCGATCCTTCGGTTGGCCTCCGGTTTCCTCCCACTGTCCAAAGGCTTATGGATTAGCTACTGTAAATTGCCCCTGGGTGTGAGTGTGTTGCCCTGCAATGGGTTGGCCTCAAATCCAGGGTGTACCTTGCCTAAACCCCAGTCAGTTGGGATCAGCTCCATCTTCCCCATGACCCAAAATGGCTAAAGTGGTTTTTGAAGAAACCTACTGGAATCTACTTTAAGGTGTCAGATTGACTGTATCTCACTGGGTCAAATCTTACAGGTCTTCTGAATTGAATCATAAGCAATTACACACTCCATTATTGCCAATAGCAATAGTCTCTTAAAACTCTAATTGATTGGATTAAGGATACAAATGAGTTTGCCAAACTAATTCACATTTCTGTTGGAAAAGAAATAGATTTGTGGTTATGATGGAGAGAGTAAAGATGGCTCCAGTCCCTTTTTTACGCATTCGCACACACACGCACACACGTGGTTATTTTCGGCTGTGGATTTCAGGGAGGGTGGAGACGGGGCAACCATCTGGTGAAAATGTGGGCTTTAGCATTTAATGGCTGACTACAAAGGAGAGGAAGGCCCCTTCACACCAGTTGGCAGCCTCTGATGAGGAGGAAGGAAAGAGAAAAATGGTAAAAAATGAGAATGCTAGGCAATCAGCCATCTGGAAGAGTCTGTCGAATATTCGAACAATTTCGAGGGATGCAGAGGGGAATTGGCTGACTGCTTCCAAGAGGGCTCAATTTAGTTTGAAAAATGATGCTCATATTCCTAATGGGGGAGCAGGCAATGGAGAAAGGGATTGGGGGACGGGGTGAGCAGGGGGCGTGCAAGACGTGCCCAATCAGAGTCAATGCGGCCGAGTCGTTTAGATCCAAACTCAGAAAAGCAGTTGTCTTAATTGTGAAAGAGGCACTTTGTTTTGTAGCTCTGATACGGCTCCATCACAACGCAAAACAGCTGTGATTTTTGTTTCTTCTCCTTTTTCTCTGCCATTGAGACGCCAACTGCTCGCTTTCATTACAAAAAGAGAGAGCGAGAAGAACTGTACAGCTTCTCATCACTACATAATTCTCATCAGCTACTCATCGCATCTGCCCTGCTCCCTCCACCCCCGCCTCCATCACACCCTCCACCTCAGGCTTTCTGACTGACTGATAGATGGCAGAGGGTGTCAAGAACTTGGGATTGGAAAAGGCAGATTAATCCATTGTAAAGATTTTAAAAGGTGATTCATTTTAGTAGAGCCCGGCATTTCCCTCATCCTGTGCCACTGATATGCACGCCAGCACACACACACACACACACACACACGTACACACGCACACAGACGCACAGGCGCGCACACACACTAACGCATACACACAAGCATACACAAACACTAACGCATACACAAATGCATATCCACACCTGCCTCAGCAGCATTGAGTGGGTAAATGGTGTGAAGCTGACTGTTGACTCCATTCTTCTGTGTGTGTGCGTGTGTGTGTGTGTGTGTGTCTGTGTCTGTGTGTGAGAGAGAGAGAAAGAGAGAGAGAGAGAGAGAGAGAGAGAGAGAGAGAGAAGGAGAATGAAATACAATTTGCTGGTCATGGCTGAAAGGTTATATTGGACCTGCTGCCTTGAGAGTTGCTGTCCAGACAAAGTGTCCAGGGTTTTCTCTAATAGTGAATGAATAGGCCTACTGCACACTTCACTGTTAAAGACACAACCTATTGTGATGCTGTCAGGGATAAATAAAAAGATTAAATCAGAAGTATAGGAGGCCTGTCGACCCCTGAGCATGCTAACGCCAGGAGTCCAGGGAAGCTGTTCTCTGGACAGAGAAAATGACTTTGTTTCTCTAAATGATCCACAGCAGTAACAGTCCACCACAGCCATCTGCCCGCTGGCAAATACAGAAATAAGAAGTCAGTGCTCCGCTCCTAGGACATAAGACTCACAAGGCTCACTTCAAAAGCAAAAAACCTCAGCAGTAACTTTATAGGAGAAGGGGGTGGGGTTTGGGGGTATTAAGTGCCCAAGAACCTGCCACTTTGGCCATAGTGTCAAAGCTATTTCCTCCATGTCTACAAAAAATAGTTTCAATTTGTTCCATCCCCTCAACCATCAACACATATTTTGGATTTATTATCATTTTTGAGATTACTGTCTGGACTGTTATTTTGCTTTATTCTGTATTGTAACATACTGTAAAGGTCCATTATTTAATGTTATATATTATATGTTATAGATCTGAAATGTTACCTATAATCCTATATACCCTATATATCCTATAATTTAAAAAAGATGCTTTCAGAGCATCCTTAATGTACTTGCTCCAGATGTTCTGTACATGCTAACTTGTATTGTATTTAACTTACACTCAACCAAACACCTACAAAAGCATTATGTATAATTTTTATTAAATCTGATGAATCTAAAATTAAACCTACACCTAACTATACTCTAACCTTAACTCTAAACTTCATGCTGTAAATAATCAACTCACAAATCCCCAAAAAATTGAGAAATGATGTAAATGTAAAAAGTCTACACTTTAAAAAAAAATTAAGTAAAATAAAGTAAACTGATATCATTTCGAAACATTCCACAGTAAACATGTGCATTAGTAACAAGTAAGGGCATCATGAGTGGGTATTAAAGGAGCATCCACCAAAGGCTCAGTCTTCAAAAGCAAAGATGAGTCATGGAGAGATTTGAAAATCAGTTCAAAAGGAGCATTTTTCAATGCAAGATCACATGAGATTTATCCTCAATTCCACCATCAACAGTATAAAATACTGTGAAAGGCTAAAAACCACTGTTGAATGTGTGTAACTCTGTGAAAAATATAACCACATCGGCTTAGTATTTTGGAAAAGTGTTGTCAGTCCATGTCTCTGCATCAAGAAATGCAACCTGAAAATATTTTATACAAAGGGAGAGCCAGGCATCAGTACTGTGCAGAAACATCACCAAATCCTCTGGGAATTATCTCATATCAGCTAGACTGAAAGAAAATGAAAAAGTAATGTTATGGTCAAATGAGCCCACATTTCTGTTATCAGTAAAAGGTTCAAAAGCATCTGTAAATACCCAAAGCAAGGATGATTGTGTATGTGAGAAGAATACTGACACACAGAAATGAACACTGGGATTTTAGAGAGACATATGCTGCCATCAAGGAAAATCCCAGGAAGTACATGCTTATTTCAGCAAGCTAATGCCAGACCTCAATCATGTCAGATCATGTGCTACAAGAGTGTGACATGTGATTGTCAACAGTCAACCAATCTTTCTCTGTTATTGAAAATGTAAAGCTCTTCATAGAAAAGAGAATCAGACAATGGCAGCCAAACACTGTTGACCAGCTTCAAAATTCCACTTGCAAAACTGCAGCAATTAGTATCCTCAGTTCTCAAAAAATTAAAAAGGGTCATTTAAAAGAAATGTGATATTACACAATGGTAAATATGCATCTTTTTATTCTAAATTTTAAATGTGTTTATACTTACTCGTATTTGTGTGTATAATATATAAAAGCATTTGTGTCAGTTAAACTTTTATTTTATATTTTATAGTATTCTATAGAGGCCATTTAAAAAATGTATTACTCAATTAATGTATTAAATAGCTAGCTATCAAAAGTTAAGTATATGTGTCAGGATTCTAAAAAGCATAATGCTCACTTATCCAATAGACTGGATAAATGGCCAACAGCTATTACTTATAAACCATGCTACATTGCTGGCACATTGTGCTACACATTGTTTAGAAGAGACAGTAAAATAAACAGCAAAATGTACAATATATTCATTTTGTAGTCATGTAATGCATGTGAAATGTAATGCTTTTAGAGGAGTGAGCAGTTTTAGCTTGCTGAACATTTACTGGATTACAAGTAAACTGTTTTGCTTGCTGGCTTACTTGCTGGCTTACTGTCACTCACATCAACAGCATTTCCTCCATTAAAATTTCCTGATTTCTGATACTGTTGTTTTGTATTACCATATATCTTCCAATAGTAGCCCCAGCATTTCGGATGACCTGGCTTTGAATAGGGACAGGCGTTTGTTGGAGGCGGGCTAGACAGAATGCCGATGGTATTTACGGCCACAAAATGTCATGCAGCTTCTTTGCATTTATTTTGACAGAAGATAAAACATCACTATTAAAATCATCCCTCTGTCAATTGAAATGATTAATCACACGCATTACATTACATTAATATAACTGCCTTCAGAAATCAGAGGTTTGTTTTAAGCCGTTTCATACCTTTTAGGGAATAAATTCTGTTAAAAGTAGAAGGTGAAAGCTCAGAGGCGTGTGCCTGTGAAAGTTGGGCTGGGGAAGGAGGAAGAGGGGGGTGTTACCTGGCTACTGTTGGAGATCTGCATCTATTTGTCGCGACATCTCTTCAAACCTGGCGTTTATTGGAAATGGGCATCAGTAAGAGACAGGCTATTATTAGAAGATATACAGCATATAATAAAAAGGTGTATATATAAGGACAATGTCCAATTGCTTTCTGCAGCTTAGTTTTAGGAATGCAGCTATTGTTTGGATGCAAGGTGCCCTCAGAGGTCAGTGCATATGACGCAGTGTTACATATCTCTCCTTGAGTGTCACATATAATACATACGTCCTTTCAGGGAAATGAAAACACACACACACACACACACACACACACATAGACACACACACAGGATGAGGAAGACAGGGGGCACACACTCATTTACTGAACAAGAATCCAATTACTTAGTTCAGTTTCAGGTTCCATTCCACGTTAGCTTGTCCACCTTGATAGTCCCTGCCTAATCTCTTCTGACAGTCTAGCCTTCTCTGCTCTGAGACGTGGAGGGCCACACTCTTCTGACCCCCTCAACCCCCCTCACCCAATCCCCCCCCATAAGAGGCTGATTAAATGAAAAGTGGGATGCCCATCTCGCCTTCAGCAGGCCAATGAATACCAATGAGAGACATGTTTTGCTGACCTCTTCCTGGGAGTCTTTTTTCTGCCTGTCTGAACACATGTGTGTTTACAGTAGATTCTATGTAGTGTGTTTGAGTGCATGTGTGTGTGTGTATACGAGAGTGAAAGAGGCAGAGAGCTGAAGTGACAGAGTACATTCTGACAAAGAAATGCATCATTCTGACAGTCAAAGAGTGTTTACTAGCCAAACAAATTTGCACACGTGGGTTAAATTGCATATGGGGTGCATGAGCACATGTGTGTTTACACTCTATTACCTGCCATTCTTCATTTGTCTCTGTGCTGTTTCCTGTCCAATTGCGGTGGGCATTGGGATCACTTATTAAAGCCCATAATAAAGAGTTCATGCATAATTTCATTTGCTGTAGGAGGACCTGGGGACATTTTCTTATTTCAATAAAATACTTGATATTTTCATTTGAAAGGCCATAATTCCACTGCTGTGACAGATATTGAGGTCACTAATGGTAAATGGGCAATTTACAGATTCAGGCCCTGCAGGAGAATTTTTTGCCAGCTCCTTTTCCTGGCTCCTTTAGGGCCAGGTTGATTCAATGTCTATTAATTCTCCTCCCTGATGGGTCTGAATGAGCACCAGCCCCCGGAACACATAAATCTGATTGATCAGCTCACAAGCGGGTGCATTGCGCTCCTCCCCTCGAATTTAAATATACACCCACCCTCCATTAAGATTCACTGAACCAATGCCACAAGTATTAAAGGAGAAATATCTGGTGGAGTAATTACACCCCAGAGACGTGTGATCATACAATAAACACCAGAGACAGTTATTAAAGCCTTTGGCAATAAAGCACAAACATACTGTAAGCATACTACATTTATTTTCTTTCCTCTGCTCAAGACAATAATTCACTTTATTTTCTCTTTGTGCATATTTCAACAGGCCAACCATTCACCTGAAGGAGTAATAAAAGTAAGGAAGAGGAGATAAATAAATAAGAAAACAGTTTCTACTATGAATGTGTGAAATATTCATGGATTTCCAGGAAACTCTTGCTGGACAAATCCATACCCAAAGCATGACACCACAAGTAAAGCACAATTATGAAAACTAAGCCTGTGTTCAGCAAGAGAGAATAAGGAGAAAAGACAAGAGAATAAAGCAAGATATGAGAACACTGTACCTTAAGGCTGTTTCAAATCTGCAGGGAAATTACAACAGGACTTTATTCCTTTTCACTGATCCAATAGAAGGGGAAAGCAGCACAGGGAAGCATATGCAAATCAAAGGAAGTTTATGCCAAAACACCATGAAAAAATAGGCGACCATATTCTTGTGGCTAGTCTGAAAAGACACTTGCCTCTGCTTTTTTCTGCCGTGTCCTTGGGTGTTGTGACTAGTGTGGAATGCAGGTGCCAGATGTTTCAGAGTAATAATAGCAAATGGAACATGACTCAGACCAACAGGTGTGATCAAAATGAGAAAGGTAATTGGCATACGTAATTAACTAATGCAATAAAAAGGAATTAGAAATGAGAAACATACAGATAATTATAATAAATAATAATAGTATTAATGCCCTTCTCAAACCAGTACAAAATCAACAGTAAAATGACATAAACACATCTGGATTCCCAGCTGACAGAGAGCAAACTCTCCTGACCGCTATACATAGTCCCCGGCTCATAGCCCAATCAAACTATGCTGCCTCGACGCGAAGCCCCCGGCACCTGGCCTAGTCAAACTACACAGCTTTAGTGCAAATACCCAGCATGCAGCCCAGTCAAACTCCACTCTCAGAGGGCAAAGTCCTTTGGCCAGTTCTCATTGCAGGATAAAAAACTTGTGGACATGCTGGAAAGTTCACAATACAAACACAAACACATGGTGTACAGACACACAGACACACACACACACACACACACACACACACACACACACAGACACACACACAGACACACACACAGACACACACACACACCACACACCTATGCATATATACATGATTCCAGATACACTAATTGTGGTACAGAAAATCTGCTATAGCGCCAGCAAAGGATGTATAGGTCACATCAGGGTTCAGTGTTGCTTAAATGACTGTTTAGCATGAAATCACATATAAGCGATGTCTAAAATGTATCTTGTTAACTTTGCAACAGAGCTATGGAGCTGAATTCTGCCATCAGTTAGCATTCAAACGTCGCTAAACCATCGCACACATAATTATACTTTATTTAAAAATAATTAAGCCAAATAAAAAAAATAATGCTTGTTTTATGGCTGATATCTTTTGTCAAACTGTTGCCCATAGACCATCAAAATCAGAAAACTGTTTAAACAATTTCTAAAAATAAAAACAAAGTACTAAAAATAAAAATTCTGGAGTTTAAAACTACTCTGGTAACTTATGCAATATTTTTTGGAGATTTTTTTAAGTAAAAAACAATGTTCTTCATAAGCACATATAAATAAAGTTGTCAGTGTTTTGTCTACTTTTTCCCTTTGGATGTTTCATCCCAGCCAGTGTTACAGAACATGATGCTTGTTGGATTAAGCCTTTAATAATGTATAGACAGGTTTCTCTGCAGGGGATGCAAAGCTTTACAAATACTGGCCTTTAGTAGAGTGTTTTTGAGATTGTTTGTTGATTTAAAAGAAGCTCACCTGCATGGAAGGGCTTGAGACAAAAAAAAGCAAAAATTTAGACATAAAACATTTCATGGGTGATCAGCATTTGAGTAAAGGTAAAAACTGTGCTGATCTTCGGCCAAACAACTGCTTTAAAGGCTAATGGCATGTAGAAGAAGACACTGAACATGCACAGAAGTAAACATTATTTATTCCCTGAGGAGTGAACAGAATGCATGAGAAGCACATTAATAACACAGAAGTGCAGTTCTTTTATTCTGCCATTCTGGCACAGGCAATCACAAGGCTAAAAATTAAAGGTAGTTTTGAAGACACAAAGTAGTTTGGAAGATTCAAAGTCAGTGTGTTTGGACTGAAGTAGACACAAAAAGAAATGGTCTGGGGGGGTTGGGGGTTGGGCAAGGTGGGCTTAAAGCAAGAGAGCATCATTTCCATATTCTTCATTTTGCTAATGGAACACCTTTCCATCACCAAATTACACTAACCTCCCACTGCCGGCTAATCAAATTGGATAATAAAGGACTCAGGTGTGCGAAGATACGGCAAGAGTGTGTGCACATGTAGAGGAGGGAGGGAGGG
>JBBIGC010000033.1:4611499-4631068 GCA_037576955.1 Lepidarchus adonis
GGAGCGAGTGTGTGTGTGTGTGAGAGAGAGAGAGAGAGAGAGAGAGAGAGAGAGAGAGAGAGAGAGAGAGAGCTGTTTATCCATTCTGATCAAGGCCCGTCAGTAAGAGAAGCATCTGGATGAGGCAGAATCAGTCCTGAGTCATGCTCTTATCTCACACATGAAGGTGTCAAACACAGCTAGAGTACAGTTCCCTCTAGCTGCGCTAGCGTGTTAAATTCCACAGGCGTCACCGAACACCTACAAAAAATGAACAGAGAGATTTGCTGGAGCACTGAATTCCAAGAATAGCACGCGTTTTTTAAGATAGAAAGAAGGGGAAACAGGTTGTTATCATCTCCTTTCATTCCTTAACACCCCAAAGGCTACAAAGGAAGGTCGAAAAGACAGCACAGTGCCACACACCAACATAATATTTTAATTCAGACTGAAAATCATACACACATCTCACATAAAGACACACTTAACACTCACTGGCTCAGCATTCTGTAAGGAAACCTAGTCAGATGCAACCTCAACATTTATGCTGCATTCATCTGGGAGACACAAAAAGAAACTTCTCCTCACCTCGCTTCTCTCCTCTTCCCCTATAAGAAATGGCAGTGCACTTTGAGTAGATTTTCTTTATAATGTTAAAATGCAACTCAGCTGACTCAAGGACTAAGCTGATTGGAAATGACAAAAACAAATATCCCAAAGTGCTAACATGCTAACACAAACACCTGTTCTTTTTTTTGTTTGTTTTTTTTTTACATTAGTTGGAATGGAATTTTGCCAACATTGTGTAATTCCAACACTACTATGAAAGCACACGTTTACAGGAGGAGCATGCTAGCTCCATTGAAGGTCCATCCTAAAGGCCAAGCACAATTTAAGAACTCTTTTAAAACTGTATATCTAAATTTTCACAAAATGTTGTGACTCACAAATCAGTACCTTAGCACCTAACCCTAATCACTATACAGTGGGTATAGAAAATAATCAGCCCCTTCAAAATATTCCTATTCATTTGCATTACAACTTTAAATGAATACACACGCACAAAATATTTCTTCCCAGCGTTGCTTACTCATTGTAATCTAGAACATCCAACTGAAAGGTATCACAGCTACAGTTCAGTAAAAAAATCTAAAACAAGGCATAGTGAGATGAATAAAGGATTATCCCCAAATGTCAATATTTTGTTACAACACCTTGTCTTGAGTCTGTTGGGATACTTATCCATCAATTTTGAGTATCTAGATTGAGCAATATTTGCCCTCTTTCTTTATAAAACACTTCAAGTTCAGTCAGATTGAATGGTAAGTGTTTGTGAACTGCTATCTTCAAATTTTCCACAGATTTTCAATGGGATTTAGGTCTAGGCTCTGATTGGTCACATTAGGACATTCACCAATATTTTGTTCCAGTCTTAATTACTCAATGCAATTTATAGCATCCAAGTGAATGATATCACAGCTACAGTTCAGAAAAATATAACAAAAAAAAACAGAAATAGTGAGATTAATAAAGGATCATCCTTTTCTAAACATTTGTAAAGTCAGTCAGGTGTAAGTTACCACCATTTCCACTGCAGACCATGGTTACTGGCTTTCACCTGTGACCAGTTGTAATCAGTGTGATTAGTAAAGCATAAAAACAGCCATTCCTGGAGCATTCCCTTGCGTCACAATGCAACTAATAGCAAACAACTGAATATGGATGGCACTTTCCACTTTCAAATGATCTGAGCAATAGAGTTGTGGACAGACATAAGGCAGGATAAGGAAACAAAAAACTCAAAGGCTTTATCAATCCCAAGGAGCACAGTAAGGATCATATAAAAGAAGTGGCAAGTGTTTGGTACTAATAGGATACTCCCTGGATCCAAACTGGATGGAAGAGCAAAGAGGAAACTGATTAGAGAGGACGCCAAGAGGACAATGACCACATTGAGGGAGTTACACGACTTTATGGCAAAGTGTATGTTAAAATAGTAATTCACATTGCCGAAAGCAATATGGCATTTATTATTATTGTGATATATTGTGGTCACGATATAATATTCTAAGCATGTTGTGAGTACTTAACAGACTGTAGAATACAGTATGTTTAATATAGTAATATAATATAATATAATATAATATAACATTTTAGTTTCGCTTAAGTGAACTTATGAGAATCACCAAAAAAATTAATTTGTATTCATTATTATACTTTGGTATTTTTAAATATAGCAACATTTTCATTTGTTCAATCTTAACAGATGGTGGAAAAATGGAAAAATCTTATGATGGCCAATGCTGTAATCTGAAAGGCAAATATAGTTTTTTCTCCTGTAGAACCTGAATGCTTTTGACTGATCAAAATTAAGACTTTTTTGTATTGTCTTATTTTGGAACTGGCCAAAAAATGTAATTCTGCATTTTGTTTGTGTTCTACTGAAATAATTTTGAGTGGTTAGAATTAAGATGGGTTCACTATATTTATATCTATTGTCGGAGATTATAGGACTATATAATACATAATCATATAAAACCATTACAGTTTTACAGGTGGCTCATGAGCGATGGGGGGGGACTTAAATGCATGAAGTCTTGACAATTTAAATTCCTCATTAATAATAACAATTTTCCACTAAAGAATAAGTCAAAAGAGCATTTGATATTAAAAATAGAAGGTTCTCTTTACTTACAATTTCCAGAAGTTTACAGGAGCGGATGAATAGAAATCCTCGTATTCAGTCCGGCCATGTTTCACAAGGTGGACAGAATTCTCCTTGCAAAATGTGAGATGGGATATGACCAATTTGGCAGTATCCAAAATCTTACTGTGGCTTTTATACAGAGTTCTGTTACAGCTTTTACAACAATTATAGTATATTTTCAAAATAATAATTTATAAACAAGACCTGTTATGCCTAATTTGGACAAAATATCCTCTAATGAGGCAATCTCAATAGGGTGTCAATCAGGATGTCAGTCAAGCTTATTTGCCTTATTTGGGCTGCACATCCTGTAGCCACAAAGAGTGAGGTCAGATGGAGGGCCAGAGAGTCCATCTTCATTTCATGCCCCACAACTTTAGGCATGCCTTAAATGCATTTCCTTCCCTCCTGCAGTGTTAGCTTAGCCTAGCTTAGCCTAGCTTAGCTTAGCTCAACAGCACCTAGTGACCTTGGCTAAATAATGCCAAAACATCTCATGTGAGAGAAGAAGGATGAGAGTAGTTTCCCCACCATTACCTCAGTGCTTCTCTCCCTGCAGCTGCTTATCTGGGCGACCTTGACTGGGGCCTGTTTTCCTGTTTCTTTCAAAGGTGATACTAGAAATCCATTTTTGGGGCGATGGGAGGCCCTCTCCCACAACACTATTCTATTTATCTATCTAAAATATGGTTATATAATGTTCTACATGTCCTCCTGTGATTTGATTTATATGGCGATATATATCGATATTAACTGGCATGAAAAAAAATACTGTGTTAAGATTTTTTCCATATCACCCAGCTCTACTGTAGTTTAACTGATCTGAGATAGCTGCCTTCAGCACTATGTCTCAAGGCCACATGAAGAGCTTTTAAGCATGGGTCTTCGGTGAATGATGATAACCAAGACATCTCCAAAAGGGCTCAGACAGTCCATTAGAGATGAACAAGTGAAAAATTTTAATCAGCATGATTGAAGGAGAAAGAACAGAAAAGGAACAAGGGTTTAGAGACATGGATAGTCAGTGTAAGTAAAAGGGTAACTGCCAATGAATAATAATAGTTAACATAATAAACAAGTCCTAATGCACCATCCTTTTCTGTAGTACCCCTCCAAAGCTCAAAATCAGGTCTGTTCTTAAAACTTAAGATCCCTATTCAATCCCAAAGGCCCATTAATTTATGTTAAAAAGTGAGTTGTAGTGAGCTTCTGTAGCATGTAGTTGTGAACTCTTACCAGTCCAAAAGCCTGAGAACAGTCGCCTGCAAAACTCTTTAAAACATTGTACATCTGTGCTTGTTTTTGTACTTTCACAAAACCTCCTTCCTAAATGTGAACAACATGAGTGTCTTATTTCACCCTTCTTTCCCATCTTCATTCAGATCCATTCCCTCTCCAGGCCCTGTGAAGAGAGTCTTTTACCATTGATCTTCAGGGAATGGTGGTAACATCTCAGAAACCCAGAATAGGCAGAGTCAACAGACTCCCATTAGAGGTGAACAGATAAGAACTTTGAACATCATGATAGAAGAAGGAAGGATAGAAAAGGTACCCAAGCTCAAAGACATGGATACTGACTATAAGGAAGAGGAAGAGATAGTACATAATAATGGTTACCATGAAAAACAAGTCCTAATGGACCATCCCTCTCTGTAGTAGTCCTCCAAACCCATAAACATGTCCTTAAAGCAGGTCCTCAGTCCCTTTTCATGGCATTTGTGTTCATTTTTGCTGTCCATGTCTGTTTACTCTTGCTCTCAAGAGCCTTTTTACCCTGACCGCCCTCCCAAAATAAATAAATAAATAAATAAATACATTTTGCACACAAGAGCAAATAGAGAAAGAGCACTCAGGCCCATGCACATTCTATTTCCCCATTTCCCTTTGCTTATGCAGTTTATTTCTGCTAACATTGTCCTTTTAACTGAGCATCATACTAGTTAGCACTCAGCTAATTAGATTTCCAGGTATTATTTAAGTAAATTGTCTATTCCATAAAAAATAACCTGAAGTCCAAAGTAAACATATTTCTTTATTTATTGCTTTGGATTTGAATGTCATTTCAGACTTACAACAAGTCCACTTATGCTGGAAGAGACATTATTTTTAAAAAGGTACATGTTAAATATTGAATCATTTATAATTATTAGACTTTTATAAAAAATAAAAAAGTCTTGTTCCACATAACAAAAAAAATTCCATAAAAAATGTCAATTAAATGTTTAATAAATTAATCTCGTAAGTATACAGTATCTTTACATTGAAAACAATTGCATAATGTTATGTAAATATACAACAATGAACAAAAAACAAGCTTGTGACCATTTGACTGAACTGTATTGTTTTATCTCTTACCTCTAAGGATATAATTGATCTAATTTGCTGATGGAATGAACACCCTTGACAACATGTTAAAAAATGACAGAAAGAACACCTGTAAGTTTCTCCTCAGGCCCATCACTCTCCATTAGTATTGTTTACACTCTACTGTGAGAGACCAATATACTTTTAGGGGAACAAAACCATGTAGAAGCATCTATAACAGCCCATCCCATTGTGAATGTCATTACTCAGAATGGGTAACTGCACTGCAATATATGAGATTTAACTGCTTTATGCAGCAGCACGCCAAGATGCAACATGTCGGCCCCTGGCTGAAATGTCTGATCGGGCCTTTTATCAAATACCACCAGATGAAAGACCTGAGACATGCTGACCACCATTATGTCAATAGCAGTCATGCCTTCTTATTTGACTTGCTGTTTCATCCAAATTGCTAGGCTTGACAAACTTGTCAAAGCTCCTTCTACATAACAAGGGCAATTTACAGGCTTTTACAAAAACACTGTCTGAGCCTGTCAGCAGGTAAAGAGTAGACATTTCCCAAAACACCTGCGGAGCGGTCATTCGTGGAGAAAAGCCGGGCAAAAATGACCTTTAGGATGCACTAACTACCAGAGGCCTGGTCAGCCAGTGGTCAGATTCAATACATTTCAGCAGCCGGCTTCCACGTCCCGTTGCCATGGGTGACCTTTTAGAAGCAGCACTGTCACCATAAGACAGATTAATCTCAGTAAATCCCAGCGTTCAGGCATCTACCTCCCTGCATGACACAAGGCAAGCTGACCTTTTCTTAGGGCCTCTCTCTCGCTCTCTCTCTCTGTCTGTCTGTCTTTCTCTCTCTCTGATCTCTTTTACTGTCTCTTGGTCTGCCTCTCTCTCTCTTTCTGTCTTTCTCTCTCGCTCGCTGTCTCTCTGTCGCTCTCCCCTTCTTTCTGCCATTCCTGCTTGCACCTTTTTTGTCTCTTCTCTTCTAATCCATCACTCTCATGCTCCTCTGTATCTGCGCCTTGGTGTATTTGTCACGTCTCAGCGATGTTTGTCCAAACCAAGAGAGACCGAGAAGGAAATAATTCACCACTACAACAGCGAAGACACCAACTGGCGACAGATGTCCTTGATAAATACGGTATCGTCCATGGAGACACTGATTGGATAGTTTGCAATAAAAAAGTTGACAAAGTGTGTATGCTCATCCATAAAATTGGACTGGAGTCTTGGGCCTTCGCAAAATGCTAAAATGATTGAGAACGTTTCTGTCGCAGAAATAAACTTCGCCCTATTCAGTTTAACAAGTGCATTTAGCAGAACATTCAGGACAAAATCGTGTTCAGGGCAGGATCTTTCCTCAGACTGTGAGATGTCACTGAGGATGTGCAAAAGAAATATACTTTTGTAGAGAAAATAACTGCCTTTGATGAACACAGACAGACTGTTAACCTTGGATCTGTATATTCACATAGATAAAACACTCCTTGCAGCACAAGGCAACTTCTGCGCTACACCTGCTTTGATGCGACAAAATATACAGACATAAGCCTCTGGTTTCTAGAGAAGTTGAGAGAGACAGTCAGCAACAAGTTTAACTTTATGGCCTGTGGGTACCAAGAAAACAGGGGGCTGAAAAAAAGAGAAGAGAGTGTAAGAAATGAAAAAACCTTCTTCTAAAAATAGAGCCGCTTTTGGAGCGATTGGTCTTTGAAGAGGGGAGGAGGTAAGGATAGGTCCCAGGAGAAGAGTTAGAGATGAGGAGAGGATAGAAGGAGAATTCTTCAATAGTTTCACAGCAGCCAATGGAGGCTTCATCTACTCCCTCTCCAAAGTCTTCCACGCCTATAGTTTACACAAAGGATCCAACATATACCTAGATATTCCACACACCACTGCTCAAATATGTTCATACACTAAAGTTTCAGACACATGCTCATCCAATATTTCTTCTGAAATCAAGTGTTTTTTTAGAGAGTGTTTGCTCTTTGTGCTGCAGTTACAACATCTACTGTTGTGAGAAGGTTTTACACTAGATGTTGGAGCATTGTTGTGGCTAAATCTGACTGCAATCAGTCACAAAATCATTGGTGTAGTCAGATGCCACTGCTAAATAGCCCAGTTCCTGGGGATTATACCCCTCTAACTAAGACTTGGCAGTGGGCATAGTGATCTTTGAACCCAGCACACTAAGCTGATTTCCAGCCGCTGGATGCCTCCAGGTCATCAGTGAGTAACAATGGGCAATAGTTTTGTGCGGTACATCCCACATGCATGACGGTCTTCAGGAAGAGAGGCCAGGTCACCAAAGTTGATCTTAAACTATTTTATTTAACACAGAGAGAGCTTTTACAAATAAAAGAGTTAGGTTGTGTAAAGTGAGGTCCTCCTTGAGAGGGGAATCTCCAAAGATCAGGTTAAGCATAGAAGAGTAGCACCCAGAAGTTTAAAAGGTATTGAAATCTCTGAGCAGGCAATAACTAAAATGTTTTTTAGGGTTTATACCTGGATAGGCTAGGATTGGTTCGTCATCCATAAACCAGTTCCAACCCGCTGTCACCATCATGAGGTTTGATGCCATGAAGTCTAATCTTTGAATGACGACCGAGTCGTCCTTGATGATGACTTATGGTCATATGTTCAAGAAGATTGAGATTTTAGGTGTATAACAGAGAACTGAGTGTTTTGCTAGAGTCATGAGCTTTGAGGCCTACTGGTAGTGGGGTGTCAACAGGTCAGGATGTGAGAATCCAGGCTGAGACCTGGATACTACAGCCCTGACTGAGGATGTTCAACCACTGTTTGCAGTTGGCTGTGACAAAACTGAGGATCATTGCATGAGAAGAGAAACAGTCAAACATTGCCCAACAAGACCCATCCACACAGCCAGGTAAAAAATAAATACCCATAGAAAATGTTGATTTGAACAAGCCAAAATATTACCCATTTGATGTCTACAGATAAAGCTAATGTCCTTTAACAAAATTCCAAGAAAAATCAAAATTTTATAACATTACTTGAACAAAAATACAGATATATATTCTTCTATTGAGACAGTAGGTAAACTCTTGGCCTCCTGTTGAAAGATCAACCTCCAGTTCAGCTTCATC
Organism: Lepidarchus adonis; assembly: GCA_037576955.1. Taxonomy (NCBI): domain Eukaryota; kingdom Metazoa; phylum Chordata; class Actinopteri; order Characiformes; family Lepidarchidae; genus Lepidarchus; species Lepidarchus adonis. The sequence goes on from JBBIGC010000033.1 coordinate 4,619,624, forward strand.
TTTTGAGCAGATGACCTAACATTATCATCAAAATTCAGTAATGGTGAATGCTGTCACAAATGCTGCCGTGTGTTTTCTTTTGTCATGTGCTTTTGTTTTGGTTTTGTGCTTCCTGTCACATGTATTGGTTTTGTTCACGCCCATCACCAGGTGCTCCTCATTTACCTTTAGTGTATTTAAATGCCCCTGTGTTCTTGTCCTGTGTTGGTAAAGGCATGTACGTGTCAATGTTACAGTTTGTGTCATTTAGTAAAATCAGTCTGGACATATTTGACTCTAAAATCTTTATCTTTGAATCTTTATATTATATGGATTTTACTTTCTGAAAGGAAAGTCATGAAATATTGAACTTTTTAATGATATTCTAATATTTCTTGATGTACCTGTATGTTTTTAAATCCCTTGACAGACTCCTGGCAAAGCACAGGTTTTTTCTGAAGACATCAGCTAAAATGTTGCTTTTGGTTTAAAATCACTTCATTTTCAGTTTTCCATGTACAGATGTGAGCTAACCACTTATTTGCTTACCAAATCTGATTCCTGCATGGAAGTGCATATTAATGAATATGCATAATTCATTTAAGAAAGTAATTAAAATGAAAGCCTTGGCCACATGATGAGAAGCTAATTTGACTGATGTTTCTTCACTGCTTGACCTACAGGTTAAACACCAATCAGCCTGAGACTGTAGTGTAATCAGAGCAGCATCACTTAAAGTGTTACCTGCTCCATTCATCAACCTAGGAGCACTTGAAATATTGAACACACTCCCTCCATCCCGCTCTCACTCACTCTGCAAGTAATAATCACATTTTATAACAACCGTCAAACTATTTACACTATCAGACAAATATTCTACCCATGCTCCACCAACAATTTTTTTTAATCAAATCTCTGTCGCTAATGAGGAAATGTAGAGTTGTAATACTGATGATTCATGTCTTATGTAATCAAAGTAACATTAGCAATACGTTGCTGGAATTACTACACTGTACTATACTTGCATTTATCCCCTCACTCCTTATTTACTGGTAAAAATAAAAATTTCTGTAAAAGTATCTGTAATTTTTTAAAATAATCTCATTACCTCGTCCTTTTTTTCAAAGAAAAGTTAAAAGGAAAAAAACAGTATCCTTTGCTTGTGTAGTGTAAACATTACAATTTATTAGTTTATAGCATTTGGTGGAAGTATGGTAAGAATATTTTGTTTTACTAAGTACGGGGCCCTTGGAAGTCTTAAAATGGGCCTGAGGTTAAAAGTTAACATTTGTGATAACACTCCATTAAGCTTGCTCACCCTCACAACTGTTACATACTGTAAGAAAGCATTTGAGGGTGAAGCATATCTGGGTCAATGGCTAAACCAATTGCTAAACCACTGTCTCTCTCAAAAAATACATGAGCCACTGGTCAGCATATTGACATTTATGTGATTTAGCTTGAACTGTAGGCCTCAAATGGCATAACGAAATTTCACTAAAGCCTTTTCTCTTGGCTCAATTGGCAAATTCTGGAAAAAAGTTTTAAGCAGAGGACTTGTATAGATGTCACAACACTGCTTTTGCCATAAAACCACAATGTCTATTTAAACCACAGTTTACCAAAGCACATCTGGCTGAACAGACTCTTCGTATTTCTCACTTGCAGTGTCATTCGCAGTGCTTATCATGGCTCATGACGGAGAAAAGTCAGGGAAATTGATTGCTATTTAAGGCTCAGGGGTATTTTCCTGCGGGTAATCTCCTCCACTCACCAGCAGCTGATTTTGATGAAGTGGCTGCTTGGGCCCCGTCAGGAGACCGCAGGTGCAGAATGCAGAATTCAGAGCACACAGATGAGCACCTGGGGGAAGCAGAAGATGTGTGTTGTGGGACAGGAAAGCAGGAAGGAGTGTATGTTTGTAGCCTCAAGAAGACACAGGAGACAGTGGGTCACCTGAGTATTCCTACACTACCTCTACATCAATATTACGCAACAGCTTCTCTGTAGAAAATTAAAGCTACCAAAGTACCTCAAGCCTCTGATTAATATGGATATCAGAGCCTCTTGGGTATGATTTAATCAGTATCTTCATTACTAATAGATTTTGGTATGGGGAACACTGTTTATGCATTTGGTTCACCCACTCGCTCAGCTGGAATACTCCAGAGACCCTCCACCTCTATAAAAAATCAGCAAGTCAGCAATGTAGATCAAGTTCCAGTTCTAGCACTTTTTGTCCTGTAAAATGATCAGCATTCGATCTCTGTATCATTCACAATATGGAAATCTCAGCTTTAATTATGTCTTAATCAAGCTGACCTTATCCTAGGGTCTCTCACTCTCTCTCTCTCTCACTTATACTGTATTTTTCTTTCCATTAAAAGAGCTGTTTTTCCTATGTAACTGCAAGAAAGGTTCCCCTAAAACAGTAGAGTGAGCACCATTACATTTATTAAATAAAAAGCAGCCTCTCACCCTAAGCAGGACATTTAAAAAAGTATATAATTCATTGACTCATTGCTATATCCCCACCAAATCTATAACTTTAATACATATGCAATACATGTATAACTAATGTATAGTCCACACAGCATGTTTACGCTTACCCATTTCAAATGCAGTTTATTATCAGATGTTTTATTCCTGACCAACTTTAATACTGTGAACCAGGCTGGTGTGGTGCCTGTGTACAGGCTGTGCTGTGTTAAATGCCTCATAAAACTTCAGCATTCATGATGCAGAGCATTCACGAGTCACAGAGCTAGACAGACCACAAGCTTTGTATGCTTGTTTAGTGACCACAACCATATCATGGTTGAAAAGAAAAATAAATAAAAAATAGCAAACAGATTATTGAAGTGAATGAACTTTCTGGATTTTAATGCCAGAAGTCAACAGATTAGCCCAGTTTTGTGGCATTTGACCTGATGCCTCTCCAACTTATGGCTTTTTGACCTGTAGCTGAGCTGCAGAAAATGGAAGGCCAGGATCAAACACTTATACAGGGAGAGGCATCTAATTGGGTGTGTATAACTTCAAATATTTGTCTTCATTATCTGAAACCATTGCAATAAATACATTTAAAATAAATAAATAAATAAATAAAACACCCATTAGAAATATCCAGATTTTACTAGAACAATTCTGCATTTTAAAAATTACTCATCTTAAAGAATTGTGCTAGTTTGCCTAATGGATGGTTTCAAAATAGAAGCCTTTTAGAACACTTGCAATACCTAACCACTTGATACATTAAACTGTGTAAAATGGCAGCCCATTACTTAAGTCGGTTGTTTAAAATACCATAATAGCATTTCCTAAAACAAGCAAAAAGCACTTTAAAGCTCAATCAAGAAGAATGCATTAAGGAGTCCAGCATGCTTCTTCATGCAAACTGAGTTTGTTAGGCGCAATTAAATGTGAAATACTGCTTAATCCATCAAGAATTATACCCCTGATTATTATCCATTACAACCTCCCCCTTCTGAAAGAGGGGAACTTTAATGGCAATTTGCAGTAATGTTACGTCCTATAATTCTTGCTCTCTCTGTTGCTTGTATCGATGGCTGCTGTAATTGCCATTTTACTCATAGCTGATTGATTAGAACATAAAGTAACAAGAGAGGAACAATCATGTCAGGGAGACGGATGAGCACGCTCGATAGGCCAGCTCGGGATTCTGCTGATTTCTGGGAATCAATCCCGCCTCTTCCCTCGCCTGGTGACAATCCAGTCCATAACTCAGTAGCAGCTCCTCTCAGTAGGAGGCTATTTCCTGCCGTCTTGCCTATGCTGCCATGGCTGGGCTTTAAGTGGGGCCTGACTCCTGAGGGATACGACCATGACCAGTGTGTTCTATGAAGGAAGGTTAATGGCACGGCCGTGGCGCTGTCCATGGTGCTGGATGTTCTCTGCTGAGAGTGTGAGAAGAATGCTAAAGCCAGAGTCTTAGTAAACAAGGCTGTATCACAAGTATGAGATGGGTAGAGATAAGACAGAGTAATTCAGATCACGGAGGAAAGGTACACAGGGATGCGCTGGAACTTACAAAGAAAGTCTTTTCAAGTTTACACAGTAGTCAGACATTTCATGTAACATTCAATCAAACCGAAGTGTCAGGTGAAGAATCTATTTAGCTAGTTTGTTGTAAATGTGGGGTACGCATACATTGCAGGAAGGTTGTGTGTACAAATGCGAATATAAAACACACATCAACTTCAAAAAGACAATCCATAATTTGTGATTAATTCGGCTGGCTTTCAACTAGAAAGTTGAGGGTTGCATCAAAGAAATGTCATTTCCAGTTGATTTTGTTTAAAGTACGTTTTGAAAGTGTTTCTTCTCCTCCCATCTACTTTGATCTAAAGGCTAGCAGATTCTACAGCCAAGATCCTGATCAAATATATTTGATTACAAAGCTCTTTTTACCCAGCCATGCATGCTGGGTAGTAAACAGGAAAAAAATAGAAAATAAAGTCAGTCATGTGGAAGGAAAAAAGAAAAAAAAACATGGCAGAACACTTTAGCAACAGCAGCTAAATAGCTGTAGGGAAAGAACAGAGAGATATGACATTAATGACATTGTCAATACGACAATAATAACATTAAAAAGGTCAGCGCTAGCAATATGCATCAGGCTGGGAAGAGTCCATTGGGCCTGTCAGACAGTGATAAATAAACACAGGCCTACTCAGGTTTTCTCATGTCGAGACTGTGTGTCAATAATGCCCTGATGGATTCGATAAAGGACTGAGCACTTAATATACCTGCAGGGCAGGGATCTGTAATAAATAAGCCGCCAGTCCAAATGAATGCTCTGGACTCTGATGCAATTACAGAACAACTTCCAGTTAAACCTCTGGCAATTAACAACCATCTGATTGTATGACGGAGGTCTAGAGACCGCCGTGTTTAATTCGGGCCTGCCAATGCACACCCAACAGGCTTAATTAAACAGCTCAAAAATGTTGTTAGCACCAAAGAACTAAGCAGCTGAGCAGAGCAACACAAGGGCAATAGGGCTCACTCAAATGAACAGCATTTATTCAGCAGATTTTCCCGGCTGATATAGCTACACTAAGTTGCCACAACAAAACCTCACCACTCCACCCATATGCTCACAATACACACAAAGTCATCAGGTTTGACTTTTCACATAAGTTTGTATCTGGAATATAAAATGTACCCAAAGCTGGCAGCTATTAGTGTGCATGACCTTCAGGTTGCCTTCCATTACTGAGCCCGTCTCTGCAGATATTTCACGCTAAACTGCCCAATGTAAATTCAAGAAGTTGCCAATTGAGAGCTTCTAAACTCACCTCCAAATATAAAGGTTTATCATTTACTACAAGTCTGCATGTAGTTTTTTCATTTTAGCTGCCAGTTTAGCCACAGCATCTTAAAAGAGTTCATCAAAAGGAAAGTTTGATGATGCAACTTATTTTAGAAGATATTTTGTTCAAGGGCACAGTGGCATCAAAGATGTGATTGTCTGTGAAGCCCATAGATTTTTGCTTCATGGCTTAGCTCTTTTTGAAATCCTGAAATCTAAAGAAGTGCCATCCAGATAAATGATTCTGATCCAGAACATATCCATTATGTATACAGCTAGATTTACCAGTACATAACATCTAGTATTTCATTTTACATCATGCACAATTTATAAATTTCACCTTGTGTGAAAATATCATGAAGAATGTAAATATCATTTCATAATGTTTTTAAGAGTCTTTATTATTTTTCTTTAAAAGTAATACATATAAAGGATAAACATTTACCACTATTGTACATTTCCCAGGTGTTTATTTATATAGTAATACAAATAATAACAGTGGTAACAGATTCTCCAGTCAGTGCTAGCAGTTCAGATTATTCAGAATCCTTAGCAAGCTAGTATCTAGTCTGTTCATTTAGTTTCTTCTTTATCAGTGTCTCAGACACGTGGCTGACACTTCTTTATAGTTTTCAGTTCAACAGATTTTCTTCTCTTTATGTAAGGACATCTGAAGGACAAGAGACCCTCTGAGAACATTTATATGAAACAATAAAACACATAAACTCCCCATACACAGAGAGAAATGGTTTCTCCTGTATACATTTCTACAAGTTTTTCATTTGCTTTATGTGACTGTAATGAAATAACTGCTTTCAATCTCCCCCCAGGGTTGTTCAGGTTCAAAATGTGTTTGTAAAGAACTGCCAATGCTAAGCACGGCTAGAATGGGAGGAATAAAAATTGTGAGGGAAACCGTCTCTTGGAAATCTTAGAGTAGATTGTTGAAGTAGATTGTTGAAGGAATAGTTCAATCAAACAAAATTTACACAATGCCTCCTAAATGTATTCTGTCAACCAGGACCAGGGCAAAAATGTTAACCAGAACTTTACATTTTAGTACTGCACTCATGCAGTAAGTTTAACTAATAAATTCAGATTAATTTTTCTAATGTATTGTCACTTGAGGTGTAAATTATATTTTCAACTTTCACAAAAAGTGAGTTATAACTACACTTCTAGCAATCTAGCATCTCTCCTAGCAATCATATTGTTGAGAGATTAATTAAGAAGCCTCAATGGATGCCCTGACACTAATTTTTATACACTCCTATGTACACCTTTGTAAGAAATGAACATTTCAGGCAGAATAAATATTCAACAAGGAATATTTAATGAGGGATGCAAAAAAATTCTTTTTTTTAAGTTATTTAAGTAATACAATAAGTGATTACATTATTACTTAAATGTTGAAATTATTTGTCTATTTTGTATTTAGTGATTTTTTTTGTTGCTCATGGAAATAAATTTTTTAAATAGTTGTTAAAACGCATTGTATTTGTTTGTTCTGTAATGCTCAGCGCAGATTCTTCAAATATTTAAAGTGGCAGCAAACAAACAGGGGGAAAGAAACTTCCCACTAGTGGCCAGCCTATTTAAATTCCTCCAAAAGCATTACAATGATTCATCTAGGATGCCACAAAAGAATCTGTATAAACAGCTAAGCAACTGCAGACCCCACTCAGATAAGGTCACCATTCATGTTTACATCATTAAAAAAAGACTGTGCAAAAAGGTATCCATGGGATGAATACCACTAGTAACCATAATAAACAATATTGGAACAATATTATTTGCTCTGCTGTGTTGAAAGTGGGACTTTTGGAAGGATAGGGGTCCTATTACATCTGGTGTAAGGCTAACAGCATTCCATAATAAGAACATCACAGCAACAAATATGGTGGTGATAGTTTGATGATGTATCACTGGTTGACTCACAATAATTAATGGAACCATGAATTCTCTAGCAGAAAAAAGGTCCAAGTGTCATCAGTCCAAGATCTAAAGTTCAAGCAACTAGATCTTGTACTAAGACAACTATTTCAAAGGCAAGAGCAAGTTTACCCCAGACAGAAATAAATTAAGGCTTTGAAGTGCCCTAGTCAAAGTCCTGACATTAACCTGAGATGTGGTGATATTAAATTGGTCATTTATGATTGAAAGATTTTCGGTTGGCCAAGATTTCTGTGACAGCAATGTGAGAGACTGATCTCCTGTTATAAACAGCCAATTGGTTGCCCATATTTCTGCTAACCACACCTAGTTCTTAAGTTTTATAGAGTCAATTAAGTTTTTTATTTGGTGATACAGACAGATAGACAGATAGATAGAACTCAAGGTGGCTAAAGGTGATACAGGCAGATAGACAGATACTGTAGATAGAACTCAAGGTGGCTAAAGGTGATGAAGCCCATAGACAGGTCATTAGTCCATCACAGGGAAGACATGTACACATATATCCTCATTGCTTCAGACCAAAAAGTCCATCAAACATCTCTACGCCCACTGACTTCATTTGGCCCACCATTTACATCTCATATTTTTCTGATCAATAAGTGAATTTTAAACTCTTAGTTTAGTCTCAATAGTTCTTCTAGCCCTTAGTCCACATCCCCTTTGTTATTCAACTGTAGGTTTTGCTATGATCAGTTGGTAGGAGGGTGTTTCTGCTTTCTCTTCTCCTATTGGTCAATCTCCAAGTACTGTGTTATGGAGTCGGCACTCAATGCTGTGGCCCCTGTTCCATGTGAATGATGTGATGCTGACTTCTGGTTGGGCGAGGTGAGCGAGTCAGAGGGTGTCACCTATAGACATTTCAAGATTTGTGAAAATATGTAATGCTTTGTGTTATTTGATTTTAGACTTATTCTTGGTCCTTTAATTGTTCTGCCCTGTTGGTGTAATATTAATATCACTTTTGATCTTGTTAGTACTTTTGTTTCGTCCTTCTCTCTTTCTGACTTCAATGCCACAAAAATAATTCAAATAATAAAAAAAATACAACAAAAAAGTGTGTGAGATTTTAGCCCCGCCTCCTCTCTTCACTTTTATGTCATAGCTTGACCCTGAACAAGATGTGACACAATGTCATAAGTCAGATCAGATACCATACATTTGCACTGGACTAAATATGTGCCTCCAACGCTACTTTACTACTTACAGGAAAAATATATGTAAATGCTCCATTTATCATAAAACGTCTACATTCCAGAACCATGTCCCTCAGGAGCAGGAGCTAAGAGCAGAAAATGCCATCACTGCACATTCTTGCTCTTGTATGTCCACACTACAGTTCCTCACCTTTGACTCTTTCCTCTCAGGAGACAGACTCTGCCTTACTCTAAAACCTCCATAATGACTAGAAAGAATAGAAAGAGAGAGAAAGAGAGAGCAAGAAAGTGGGGGATATAAGCTACAATAGACTAAGGGTTATGGCTCAGGTCAAAACACAAATGATTCAGATATTACAGAGCACATGTCTATAGAGCCCATGAAATTTTCATTTGCCCTACCATGTTAAACTGAATTTGTCAAAATAAGATGACAATTATTACGCAAATCAAATCTCTAAATACTAAAAGTCTAAATGCCTCTTATAACAGGTTATTGACAGCCACTTGTCAAAAATGCTGACATTGTACAAACCAATGCACCTATACTTCCTTTAGCCGTATTTGCAAATAATCCATAAAATATAATTTCAAGCTGTTTTAGAGTTCTCTTAATTTAGCCTTAAATCTTGATGAAATTAATTTAAAATATATGAAAATGCAAAAATCCATGATTATACTAATAAATAAATAAATAATAAATAAAAAAAACTATGAGCAAGTTCTAGAAGTTCTGCAGAAAGAAGTTAACAACTAAAAGTCTTCAAATATCACTAGGAATAGGAACTAATGGATGGTGTAATTTTACATAGTTTAAACATTTTACTTTGATTATATACAGATTGTGTTATGTATTTGAAATAATATGTATATCTAAGTGTTTTCTTACCAATGATGTAATAACTATTATTTTGTAATCACATTTAAACAATGGCAGGGTGTTTACTTATAAAGTGCTAATAATCTATCATCACTACCTGGTCTCAAATGCTCTCGTGGCTTAAAACAATGCTTACAGTGAAGTTCCAACATAAATGTACAGGCTGCTGCTGCAGACTAACTCCATATCAGTAGGATGAGAAAGTGCATAACAAATTTTGGACATACAGTATTTTATTATATCTTTTCATGGGACAAAACTATGAAAATATAACAATTGGATAAATTGTAAAGTGCTCAATGTACATCTTGTATAACAGTCTAAATTTGTTGTCTCCTCAAAATAACTCAACACACAACCATTAATGTCTAAACCGCTGGCAAGAAAAGTTAGTCACCGCTAAGTGAAAATGCCCAAATTGTGCCAAAATTGTCAATATGTTGTGTGGCCACCATTATTTTCTGGTACTGCCTTAACTCTCATGGGAATGAAGTTAGCCTCACAGGTTGCCAGTGGAATCCTCTTCCACTCCTCCATGACGGGTGGATGTTAGAGACATTTAGCTCCGTTCGCTCTGTTTGAGGATTCCTCACAGATTCTCAATAGGATTTATCTTACCCTCAGTTTTTTTTAGCAAGGCAATGATTGTCTGTGTTTGGGGTTGTTATCATGTTGGAATACTGCCCTGTGGCCCAGTTTCAAAGAGAGAGGATCATGCTCTGCTTCAGTAGGTCACAGTACATGTTGGCATTCATGGTTCCCTCAATGAACTGTAGCTCCTCAGTGCTGGCAGTGCTCTCAGCCCCAAACCATGATACATAATGTACTTGTCTTTGTACTCCTCAACTAGCTGCCACCAGACAGCACCTGAACCATAAAGAATTTTCTTGGTCTCATCAGACCACAGGACATGGTTCCAGTAATCCATGATTATAGTCTATTTGTGTTTAGCAAACTGTTTTTGTAGATCATCTTTAGAAAAAAAAACAGAGACCTTGTTACACTAACAAGTTACATGACACTGGGGGGGATGGCTAATTGGGCGCAATTTGGACGTTTTCACATAGGGGTGTACTAACTTTTGTTGCCAGCATTTTAAACATTAATGGCTGTGTGTTTAGTTATTTTGAAGGGACAGTAAATCAGTTTTACAAGTTGTACACGGACTACTTTACATTGTATCAAAGCGTCATATCTTTAGCATTGTCCTATGAAAGGATATAATAAAATATTTACTAAAATGTGTGGGATGTACTCACATTTGTAAGATATTGTATGTAATGTATATAACACTTCAGTTAGTATTTGCAAGATGATGAAAAGCATTTTTGGGAAATGTGTATTAGGAAATCTGTGAGCTCTTGTTTCAACTCAGTTCCTTCATTTAAAAAGCTCATATGGCATCACATTGTAAAAAGATGTTGAATAAACCGAGACTAGTTTTGCAAAAGAGATTAAAGTAACCAGGCATGCACAGCATGGTGCCTTCAGAGGTCACATGAGGGCTCAGGGACTACCATTCAAAGTAATTCCTAAACGAGAAGACTGTGCTTAGTGTAAGTCCCATTAAAGGATCTTGAAATGCGGTCTTTTGATGTAACTTTTAAAAACATGTGCAAGAAGCAGATATGTCTCTTCAAGAATGCAATTTCTTCCAAATTAACTTTTTTTAGTTTATTGCATTCATTTCACAAAGCAATGTCTGCTCAAAATGGTCAAAGGAAAAGCTCTCTGTCAAAGCCGAAAGCTACCATCACTCTCAGTTTGTTTAACTGAGACATTTTTCATTGCATTGGTTTTTGTTTTCATTGACCAGTGCTTAAACAATTTAAAAGATTCATAGAGCATGATCAGCAATTACTGGAATGTAAAGAAAGTACAAAAAAGGCTTTCAACACAGATAGCTTGATAGAACAAATACACCACTATAGCTCTAACCCAAGTGCCTACACCTTTGGTCTTACCACTCCTGTGTGATGGTGTTTTAGGATGGATATATGCTTGAAATTAGATTCCATCTTTCAGTTAAAACTCTGAACACACAGTCTGTGTTAAAACTATGGGTGTGATGTGATGTGATGTGATGTGATGTGATGTGATGTGATGTGATGTGATGTGATGTGATGTGATGTGATGTGATG
>JBBIGC010000033.1:4640846-4656136 GCA_037576955.1 Lepidarchus adonis
TCCATATATATCAGGTTTCATTCCATATATATCAGGTTTCATTCCATATATATCAGCTTTCATTCCATATATATCAGCTTTCATTAAATATTTCATGTTTGGCTTTCCATAATATATATATATATATGAAAACAAAACAGACAGGAAGCAGAGCACCAGCATTGTGACAACTAGAGTGTTTGAACGAAACAAACTTAGCTTTCACTCAGCTATTATGATTGAAAAATAATGAGACAATTTATTAAAGGGTAATTTTCTTTTTGATTCCCAAACATGAATCAGGCTGCTTTTGTTACTGTGCTTTTACAACTGATACATGTAAATTAACTTTGCTCTGATTCGCTGCCCTATACTGTGTCTCAAATTAATGAATGCAAAACAGACTGTTTTACCACTTAGCTTCCATAAATGGACTATATGTACATGGGAGTAAATGGTACATTTCAAAGCGTTAACTTTAAAAAATATATACAGTATATGATGAGTAAATACTTTTCTCTGTGATATAGATATGAGGCCTTTAACTTTACATATATAAAATGAGGTATAAAGATATGATATATGCTACAAATCTTTGGAAAATTTGTAAGCGCATGAAGCATGAAAATGAACCTTAGCCATATTGTTTATAGCTTATTTACCCTCTTCTGTGTCTAAATATCCACCTGGTAAATCCATTCAAATTTCTCCAAAGGCCACTTACTGTAGCAATAACCATCTGGACTCTAGCTTTGTAATAAGCTGCACTAGTTGCATCTGTCTGTACAGCAAGACAACAGAGTCTCTTATACTGCAACATGTGTCAGCATGTCAGGTGGGAAATGTTCGCTCTTATGACAATCCCACTAATTCAAGCATTCTGCAACCATACAGTAAAGCCAGAGTGCAGAGAGTGAACAGTTTACACACAGCTATAGTTTCTTCTTCTCCAAGCCACCAGCGAGATGAGGTACACGTTTGAAGGCTGTAAGAAGAAAGCCTGTGAGCTGAAACTGTCCTTGGCTGCTCTTTGTGTGTTTACTTAGTCTATAGTTGCTGTGGCAGTATCTAGGAGAAGTTGACAGTAATTAGCTTGCATAATGCATTGAGTGTCCATTTCAAATCCGGAGTCTATTCCCAATAACGAGAACATATCATTTCATTTATCTGCTATGGATATTAATCTGAATGACCGCGGCTGGCATCTTAAACATTTTTTAGCAGAAATGTAATTTCCATCGTGCTATTCTACTGGTTCATAATGCAGTAGGGCCAGATTCAATCATGAACCCATGCATATACGATAGATAGTTTCAAATGACATGTAGCTCTCTTCATGAGTGCAATTTTGGTAGGGGGATCATTAGTGCAGTATTTCCAAATCACCACTCATTCATCACAGCAAACAGCAAACAACATCAGAGTCATGTTCCTGTCAGAAAATACCATAAGCACTGAAATCAATGGTCTTGTTTTAATGATTAAATATAATACTATTTAAAAACAAATTCTGTATCTTTCTGTGTATTTCTCCTCCACTCACTGAGTTTTATTTACCAAAATCAGTAATATTGTTATGCTGATTTTTTATTTTTTTTGCTATTGTGCCTTTCTGATTGATTTACGTAAATGACCTCTATTTTGCCCCTATATTGTGTCTTATTCAAAAGCAAATTATTTGGACTAAAACATTACTATTAATCCTGTACAACATATAGAGGTTTTGGGGCATCATATGCTTCTATCCAGACAATGTCTTGTTTCAGGAAAGGTCTTGGTTATTGTAGCTTAAATATTTCAATCATATTTTGTATATATCACCGCAGTCTGGCTCCATAGTAGGAGAGTCTGGGTGTTGAACTGGCCTGCCTGCTGATCTGACCCATCGCCCACTGAAAACATATGGTGTATTATGATGCAAAAAAATATGATAAAGCCTGTTCATCACCTGAAATCCTGAATAAGGGTCTTTTGTTTTTAAAACCCCAGCAAGTTTACAGTTCTCCCCAGTTCCTATTTTAAAATGCTTTACAGGCATCAAATTCAAAATATGCATATACGTATTTGCCAAAAAAGAAAACATTTCCTCAGTTTCACTTTTTTGTAATTTCCAATTAAAAATATTGAGCTACGTTTACTTTTTGCACTACTGTAGAACCTTTTGGAAACAGCATTGTACATTAAAATAAAAATGTAAAGAAAAAATCCCAATATGTCAAAATAAGACAATGTGTTTATAAGAATGATAGCAGGTTAAGCTAAATGTGATTTTATTGCCATGCGAAATTTCCTTCCCTAAAATATTTGGGAAATGCTGGTCTCTCCAGCCACAGCTCTGTGTAACTAATTGCAGAGAGATGAGGCAGGCAGACAGCTTTATGCGTGAGCCTGTCTGCCTATGTTTATGGTGACTGGATGACATCATTAGCTTTATTTAGATCAATTTCACACCGTCTGTCTGATTAATAGAGAGACAATTAAATGTGGCGAGGCTCTAAATCGTATCGTAAATTACGGAAGGATGAGCATGAAAAAGAGGAATTAGTCAAAGCAATACAAAGCAGTATCTCTCTTTTGACTCCTATTAATCTAATGCCACCCAAAACTTTATACCAACATTGGATACACACACTCACACCGGCCACTTTTTTAGGTACACCTTGCTATGTTGGACACCCTTTTGCCTTCAGTCTTTTTTTATGGCACAGCAAGGTGTTAGAAACATTCCTCAGAATAGCATTTGGTGAATATTGACATATCATCATCACCCAATTGCTGCAGATTTGTTGGCTGCACATCCATGATGTGAATCTGTCAGTCAACCACGTACCAAATGTGCCCTATTGGATAGAGGCCTGGTGTTCAACGAATTCATTATCATGTCCAAGAAACCAGGTTGAGATGATGTGAGCTTTGTGACATGGTGTATTATCCTAGTGGAAGACATCAGAAGACAGATACACTGTGGTCATAAAGGGATGGACATGACCAGTAACAATACTCAGCTAAGCTGTGATGTTTAAACAATGCTCAGTTGGTACTAAGGGGCCCAAAATTGGGCCAAGAAAATGTTCCCCACCCCATTACACCAGCACCAGCAGCCTGAACTGTTGACACAAGGCAGGATGGATCCATGATTTCATGTTGTTTATGCCAGATTCTTACCCTACCATCTGAACGCCGCAGCTGAAATGGAGATTCACAGACCAGGCAACATTTTTTTGCAATCATGTATTGTCCCATTTAGCCTCAGTTTCCTCCTCTTAGCTGTCAGGACTCGAAACCAGTGTGGTCCTGCTAATTCTGCTGCTGCTACAAGGATAAATGTGTTGTGTGTTCAGAGATGATACTATGGAAGTGTAGGTTCTACCTGAATTAACTAATCCTGACCCTAACAGTAGGTGTATGACAGTTGATGTAAACAGCTTAAGTCAGTGTTATTTATGTACTTATTTATGCTAACTTACAGTTATGGATAAAAAGGTATAAAACAAGTATGTGGTGAATTCTGCCCATGGTCTGCAGGGTACTAATAGGTAGTCATAAACTCAAAACAAAAAAATTTAACAAGCAAAATTAATTTTGCTGATTATTTTTCAGATAAAGATAATCCATTTTTTCAGTTTGTTTATTAAATGGCATATTCTAGTGCATCATGAAAAAAGCTCATAAATAAGGGACTCTTGCTCCTGCTTTCTATGATATAAAAATATTAAAATTGAATGTAAAAAGTAGAACAGGGGAAAAAAAAAAAACAACTATATGCTAGCAATTACCATATACACAAAACGAGCAAGTCAATGGCATTAGGTGAGAAATAAGCAATTTAAACCTTAAGGCTCTGGGCGGTTTAGAGGTTTAGTGCATCACTGTTCAGACCTTTATAGACAGCAAACAGGAAATTCAATTAAACTCTGCTGCTGCATACCACTCAAGCATATTAGGTATTAGGCTTCACCACTCTTCTGTTTGATTCCAGTCCTTAGGTACCATTTAATTTATCTTAGCTTTATTCTGAGAATCACAGTGGATGATGGAGCACACAGGTAGACTGTGATGCTTTTATTGTTCTACCTGCCAAAATCTGCTCACCTCACATTGATCCACCTGGAGTGCACAGCCTTACAAACAAAGCCATTCGCAATGTTCTGCCATCTTCCTCTTCCCTAAAAATTACTCCTATACCCCTACTGCTTGACAAATCAAGCACCATGCCTTTGCCGTCTTCTCTCTCTCTCTTTTCTCTCTCTCTAGTTTCAAGCACTTCAGGCAATTTTCCTCCCAAAATTACCAGGTCTGAATGGCTCCTGGAGCAGCATGAGGTGGACAGGCCTGCTGGCCGGTGGTGGGTGGGTGGGATGGCTCCCCATACAAGAGCTATCGCCATCCTCTTTCATTTGATCCCCAGCACGTCATTGTCATGAAGCAAACAAAGATATCCCTATCCACCCAGCTCCTTACTGTGAGAAGAAAGAGAACAAGAAGTAAACAAAAATATGACATGTACCTCGATAACAGCAAAAGGCTAATCCTTACCAAGGCCTTCATGCTAATCCTATCAGCTCCGCCTCTTTTGGGCCTCCAATCAGATCACCTGCCCCATGAGCCCAGGCTAATACACTTTCTCATATCAAGGGATTCAGGCACAAGGGCGTGTGGTCCAGGAGATAACTACATTACCCAAGCTTCCATTTACCTCCCCGCAGGGCATCCATTCCACATGCAGCATCTCGCTACCTAAACCAGCACGTGGCAGCCATTTTGGATTCCATACGCGTCCAGACTCAGACAGACACACAGGACGCTAGACGATGAATAAACCATGGAGCAAAAACATTTGACAACTTCGGTAGAGATTGCTGCCCTAGAAACAGCCTTCATTGTCTTTGGCATGCAACTTTGAGATGCACTTTCTCTCAAGGTAACTTTTTGTATGTATTTGGGTGTGAGGCAATCTTTGGTTCCTGGGTGCATTTTTTACTGCCTACATAAACGAGTGGAAACATGGGGTCAGAGTGAGATGAGACTGTCTCCCTGTCAGAAGGTAATGGCTGTACAGAAGTGCCTGGAAGCAATGAGAGTCGTAAAAAGATGCTGTATTTTTTTTAATAAGTCTATCGATTGTAAATTGGAACACCTTGGAACAGCATGTTACATCAGCTGGAGGTGCTTAATGTGCTGCTTTTCCTTCACCGGCAGCAATTACAAAGAGAGCGATCCAATTTGGTGTTGTCTTGCAGTTGAAGGCCTGTAAAAAAAAGGTGATTTAGCCCCACGGCTGCGGTAAAATAATCTTTTACAGCTTCAGACAGAGGCTTGAACCACCAATAGATTTGATGCAGATACAAGATGCCTTCCTGTACATTCATGTATGATTCTAAGCTGTTGCTGCTCATGGCAAATCAAGGACAACTGGAGCATGTCTTATGTTTAAGAATGCTAATAAACTCAGCTAAATAGGCAAAGCTATTCTGGAAATAATGGATCTAATAGAATAGCTAGTAGAATCCGGTCCCTCAGTACACATAATGCTCTCCTGTTCAACACTGATTCTGTAAATTAAAACATAAAAACACCCACAGGTTCCAAAACTGATGCTATACTATTGCCATCATAGCAAAACATTGTATCTTTATTTTTTCCCATCTAATCTGCACTATTTCTTGCAGGTTTTATCTAAACGTTTCATCACAAATGGAAAAAATATCTTCTCTTTTACAATTAGCATTTCAGAAAAACACATTTGCTATGACAGCAATGATATGGACATGGCACTGTTGTCCAAGCCAAGCAAAGTAGGTGTGCTGTAATCCATGCCTCAGTGCCCATGTTTAACCAGCAGTCTGTCCAAGCACTGTTTGCCTAGTGAGCAAGCAATTTCCAGCAAGGTTTCCAAACACTGTGGCCTAATGTAAGATGGAGGAGCAAAAGCGCCCCGCTGAAGAGTCCATCTGTTCTGTACGCGTCCCGCCCGCCATGATGGGCCCAGCTGAGCTGGGAGGCAATTACCATCAAGGAGGTGAAAGTGTGTGTGAAGTGTCCAATTTGGCTGTGTATTTCAGGGGGGACAGCAGCCGATGGCATTGAGTCATCACAGGCAGCTTTGCAGTGAGTGCTAAAGCAGGGACAACGGTCCAGGTGCCAGCGCACTTTGCTGTCCCATCAGGCCTAACAAGCAAAAGCAAGTGTTTCAACTCTAGAAGCTCCTTGAACACATATTTCTGGAAATATGTGTACACATATCTGACTGATGATGATGAAAAAGTTTCCACAAAAAAAGGACCATCATGACTCCCAATCCAAAATACCAGCCCCTCTTTCTAAAGAGGCTAAAAGGATACTATTTTGTATTCCAAAAGGCCTCTTCGGAGTAAGATTAGATAGCAGGTGCTTTGAACGGTGTGTCTCAGTGTTGCAAATGCATTTCAGATAGAAAACCCTGATTCTAGGCATCATGCTGTCCCAAAGCACTTCCACTTATCTGTCAGATGATCCAGTCGCCTGATCTGTCGATATGTTTCGTGACACACACACACACACACACACACACACACACACACACACACACACACACACACGCACACGCACGCTCACTCCCATTACGTCAGCACTAACCCCTGTTCATTACTCTGAAATGAGCACAATTAACAAAGCACATACTAATTCATCAATTAAGCTTTGCTTACAATCATTTGTCCACAAGCAAGGTCCCAATTAGACCACTCTACTGAGTCCACTCTGCTGATCACAAGGCTGCTTTGTGGAGATTGAACTGTCTTAAAGTTAGACTTTAGGTCCCCACAATAATATCAAGTACAAATACCCAAACATCCAGACATTTTGAGTGTTGGTGTTTAAAAGCAATTGACTTTTGTCTGTATGTTGAGGAGGTGCTGTGTAAGAACCACATATGTCTTTCAGGCAGTAATGTTCTGGTTCCAGGTCAGAGGACATGATCCACTCAGTAAGCTTTCAGTGCATAAACAGCAGGATTAAGACAGAATTTTGAGTGTTCACATTAGATTTACATAGAGGTTGGGTCAAGTACAAAGTAGAAAGATAAACATACAACTTTTCAATATCCTGACTGACCGTCCAACATATAATATTCAATGCATGTAACAGAAACACAAATGCCAATACAGTACATAAGCTATTTCCTCCTGTTATTCACTTGTTTTTTGGAATGAATAGGTGACAATTCTGCATATACAGTATGTGTAAACAGGCGAATCAGTTCTGCCCTGAGAGTTGACCTGGTGAAAGCATGCCATTCACAAATGTTATAGCGCCTCAAGAAACCTTAATTTATGAATTATATCATGACACATTTTAGAATGCAACAACACCATTGCATCCACAATAAAACCAAGTGTGCAAAAAAGCCTTTGTGTACTTCCCTGAAGAAGTGATGTTTCTGGCCTAACATTCCTACCATCAACACATCATCAAGAGTATGAGTCCCTGTAATGCCACAGCTATATGTAGCCATCTGTCCAATAGCTCAGAATACATTGCAGCATATATGATTTTTATTTATTTATTTATTTATTAGCAAAAAAACAAAAAAAAAACAATTGGAGTGCTTGCGAAGTCATCTACGTATGTTGTTTATCTAACTGAAACAGAATATTAAAAATGTGGTTTAGGAAAGTCTAAGTTAAAGAAGGGAACTCTAGTGTCAATTGCCATTCAATTTTAAGCTGATCTGACTTTAGATTTTACATTGCAATTTTCGTTCCTTTTTCAGCACAATGCAGATGATACAGATGATGCAGAGAGAGTAGAAGCTAGAACATGGCTTTCCAAGCTAATCCACCAGAGCCATTGTAGCTGCAGTTTTCATTCCAAACAAGCAGAGGCTCACCTGATGTTTAATCATTTGTTTAATCAGTTGGTCTCAGTCCCTAAACAATTGATCATGTGGGCTCCTGCTTTACCGGAATGAAAACCTGCAGCTACACCAGCCCTTTGTGAGTAAATCTGAGTAAAACAAAACGTCAGTGACTCATATACTAGTGTACTATATTACTATACACTGAGGAGAGAATGTGTGTTGCATCAGTTTGCCTATCCACTCGTGCACCCAAAAAATCCCAAATCCTGATTGTACCATATGTTATGTAGTGATTTCTTCAGTGATTTATACCAACTCAGCAGAGACAAAAATGAGAAAATACAGTTCATTCAGATCATTAGTGCTGGCCATTGCTGATATATTAGCATGCTGGTGTCTGCATGTATTAGTCCACCTCTCTCCTGCTGAAATTTATTATTTGAGCCAAACAGTGAGTCATGACCTAGCATTCTTTTTCATAAATGTAAGCAAAAAATAAACAGAACTTCCAATGCAGGAGAATTTGCTTTTATGCACAAACAAAATAAGGGCTGCTACTGAGAGCAGGAGGTTAATTTATTTGCATTTTCCAGAAGCCTCTCAAAACCAGTGTATCTAAGTGCAGCTCTGCCTGCCCTGTGCTGGCTGGAGGCAAGAGTGTGGGCCCAAATGAACTCATGGCAGGATAGTAGACATCACTACTCCTCCAGATTACTGATCATTGGGTCTGGTGGTGCAAACACACTGCAAACACTGTTTGCTTCAAACACAAACCCTTGCGTCTCCACCATCCAATTATTCCAGCAACTGTTCTGTTAAAAGCCTATAATTCCATTAGTACGAGGAGAAGGAAGAAGGAGAAGGGGAAGGAGAAGGAGAAGGAGAAGGAGACGGAGACGGAGACAGAGACCAAGACCAAGACCAAGACCAACAACTACTACTACTACTACTCTGGACTTAGATGAGGCATTTCAATAAACAATATTTAGAAAGGTTCTAAAAGTGGCAAACAATTTATCACACAGGAGTGATTGAGATTGTGACTCCACAAGTAATAATCAGTCTTTACATCAGATCTTGTTTTGAGCTATGGAAAGTAATAAAAACTGCTGTGCAATATGCAGGACTGACAACAGAATAGGTAATCTGAGTTGCAGAGAAGAAGAGACTAAAAATGTGCCAAAGAAATCAAAGAGCTAAAGTGATTTTTTAAAACAAAGTTACAAACGAGATGTGTAACAGAAGAACCTACTGAAAACACTAAGAACCTTATTGTGAAGTAAAAGTTTAATACCAGTTGAAGGTTTTGCCTAGGACCTTAGGTTCAAGCTAACAAGATTTAGGAGCCATTGTGTTTTAAAAGTTAAAGAAAATGCAACCTTGAAATTCCAGAGATATTACAAGTGTTTCTGTTAAATTAAGCTTGAATTACAAAAACTCTTTACTCCATGCAAGCCATGACCTTTTGTCTAAAATTCTGGCCTCTCCAAACTCTAGCTCTGCACTATTAAAGAAACTGGGTTGAGCTCAGTTCACATGTTTTAAGATTCATTACCTCCTTCAGTATTGGCTATAAAGTAGCCGCGATCAAATGATCACGATTAAACCATGAGGTAGATTTAGTGCATTCACACCCTGCGCTGTATTACTGGAAAAAAAGAAATAGCTCACCATCTTCTGTGCAGGAGTAAATTGAGGTGGGCAGTCTCTCAGGTATCTTGGCTCTTTCCCCTTTTCTCACTCGTTAGCAGGCTGTTATTACAGAGAACAAGATCAATTGTACAGTCAGATGTGATTTAAGGCAGCAGTCATCTAAATTTCCTCTAGCCAGCTCTCATCTCATTGTGTTTACTTTTTCATTGAGATCAGAGGGCCAGTGAATTCAGAGCTTCATTTCCATAAATGCTTCTGAAGATCCAGAATGAAGAACTCTCTTGGGTACGGCGCCTATCAACATCCTTTACAGGCTCTTATTCAGTAGCAAAAGGTCCATCTTTAAATGGTATATTTAAAGTGAGCATTAAGCAGAATTTTACATTAAAACCTGGAGAGTGAAATATAACATGACAATGACAACTGAGAAAAATACCTTTTTTGTACAGGCAAAATGTGTAGGTTACTTTCAATGGTGATGTGACCAGATAAGTAACTACAGTAAGCCAATATTACCCAACATGAAAGATGTCTCTGACCTTCACAGCTTGTTGAAAAGAAATGGTGAAGTAGATTTAGTTTAAAAAGCTCAAACCATAATTGAGATTTTCTACACTAAGGTATCTGTGACCTGTCATATAAAGGGTTCTATATTAATGCAGAGTTATACAAAGGATCATAATCACTTAAGAACTGATGCGAGAAGAAGAAGAACCTACAAATAACCTTAATATGATGTATAATCTCAAAGGAGAACCACTTAAAGCAACCTAAATGGTTCCACCCAGCCTCAGAAAGAGTTATGTTGTTGTTACAAGGCACAAAACCTTTATTTGCTTTCAAAGTACAGTGGTTCTCAAACTGGAAGGTTTTTGGTTGGGTTGAAATCCTCACAAACCAGGATTTTGTAAGGACTCACGGGTAGTTTGAAGTAGACGCAGACTTGAGAGTTGTAAACAGGTCTACTAACCTCAAAGCTAGTTACAAGGAATACTGAACCAGAAACACGTACGCTCACACATAGAGACCTTACACGTAACATTATTCCACAACATAGTCGAAACACCAGCAACTTAAATACACTGAGGGAAACAAGAAAAACCTGGGGAGATCACATGACATACACCTGACACAGACACGTGACACACCAGGGCAACACCCAACTGATTCAACACTTCAAAACAAAAGCACAGGGAACACAACACATGACGACACCTCACAGGTTTCTCCACTTAGGAAGATAATTTAGGCCCAAATTCAGCCTTTCCATGAGTTTCCTGTAGGACAAGCTGCAACTGTGAAATGTACATTACAGCAGAATTGCAATATGCTCTACACCCTTTAAAATTAAGGTTCCTAAATGGGTTTTGACTTTAGTTCTAGTGGATAAATGTTTAATTGGAAAAGAACCTTAAGGTTTAGCATACAGAGCTCATTTACAAAAGCATTTCAGTGAAGAACCATTGTTTGAAATTTTGAATTTTTCTCTGGTATCCCTCCAAACTATGTTTGGCACAGATTGTGGCATAATGAATCCCTCCATCCCCTCTATCTCTACATTACCTAGTAACGGTGGCTGGATAGCCTGCTCATTAGCCAGTAGACTGAGTATAATTTACAGCTTGCTTAGTTTCTGCTGTAGAATTTGACATGGGAGGTGGGGGTTGGGGGAAAGCGCTTGGGTTGAAGGAGAATGTCAACCATCAAAGAAGAGTGTTTACAGAAATCATTATCGCAAACAGCCCTGCATGGTGTGAATGTCAGACCCCTTATTATCTGCCCTGCTCTGTCCATTATCCATTAGCATAAAGCTAACACAACACACCTCTCTGAATTGAAAACCTGCTGTCAAAGGCACCTGCTTCAGATCAATAAGACACATATTTACTCATCAATATTAGCGAGAGAACCTGGTTTGATTTAGCGCAGATGAAAGGACATAGTGATTGGAGGAAGTTTGCAAGGTCAAACATCACTTTATTTTCATGAGATACTGTCGGAGATGTGTTCTGATATTCATGGGCACTTTCATCAGCAGCAAATGGATGATATTTCACAACTCGCACACCCCCATCTCTCTCAGGCACTCACACAAGCATGCCCATCCCCACCCCAATAGCATGTGATATGTGACTCTTTAACGTCCCATAGGATGGATCAAAGTTGGGGGGGAAACAAAACAACACTGGATTGGACTCCATTTCTGACATCCTGGCTTGAGCCAGTGGTCTCATCTTCTTGAAAGTTATTGCTAAACAAATCCTTTGTAATGGTGGTTGTTTGCTCAATAAAGCTGATTTATGCCTGTTCATTTATCTTCTCTCATTAACCCAGGCTGCTGCTGGCTGCGCTTTCTGCTCTAATCAGCAGTGGCTCCCACAGGCTGTGGCCATAGCACATCCCAGCACCGCATGCTACAGCACAGAGCCCAAAAACATCCTGAAGGAAACCCTTCTTCGGAAGCTCAGGATGGATACGGCACATGCAAATGAACAAGCTTTAGATGTTGCCCAATTAAAGTGAAGAGGGAAAAAGCAGCAAATTGCAAACTGTATTATGACCTGAGCGAAATGAGAGGAAATGCTCTGTGGTAGTCTAGACCACATTTCCTCAGTCAGGTCTAATTCAATTAAGTATAAAAAAGTATACCACAACTGATGGTGTGTGTGTGTGTGTGTGTGTGTGTGTGGCTGCCTTGCCTGTGCCTCCTCTTTGAGAGGAATGCTGGTCCAGCCGCTGCTGGCTAATTAGGTAATGAGCGCTGATTACAGCTCTGATTTCCCGAGTCCTCTCACACTGCTCCAAACCTCCACCATACTGACTCCTCTTCTGCCAGCCCTAAACACTGAGGGTGTGTCTCAAATCAAGCTCTAGTTAAATAGCTTATAGTATATATAGTTAACATATACAGTATATGACAGACGTGAAGCTAGAGTCATATATGTAACCAGTCATATACGTTCAGGCACTGGTCAAATTGAGAGAATAAGTGCACATCACGTAGTCCTGTACAGAGAACAGACTTTTGCGATTCAATATGCCTGTACAATTTTTCTATTATATATATATATATTAGTTAGTACCTACCAAAAATAATCAGAGGAAGGACAACTTGTGAATTGATGACATGGTCATGGGCACCCAAGACACTCTGATGCATGTGGGGAATGAAGGCAGGTATTCCAAAGTGGAGCTCCTGTTAAAACACATTGGACTACAGTCAGAGCTGTTTTGGCTGCATGATGGGGGCCTACACAATATTATGCAGGTGGTTTTAATGTTATGGCTGAGACACAAACACGCACACACACACATGCTTGCATATTAATAGATGAACAAGATACTAGCTCTTTGATTTTTGCCACATATGATTGCATTACAACTTGCCTTTGCATTAAAAATGTATTATTAAATCAACAACACTGTCATGCAACAAGAACATCACCATTGTGGAGAAAAACAAGCCTTTCTAAAAATGGAATAAAACAGCTTAATTATTTAACATGAAGCAATTTTATTCCAAGCAGTTATAAAGCATTTTGATTTGGTTTGTTCAACTATCATACATTGTAAAAGGCAGCTGCTGTATTCAGATGATGTAAGAAAGAAAGAAAGAAAGAAAGAAAGAAAGAAAGAAAGAAAGAAAAAAGACAAAATGAGAGATATTTCCTGTGGACTGTAATGAGCTGTTGATTCATTAAAAAACTCACAGAAACACTTGACTTGTCTGGATGGTGCTTATTGCATACAGTAACAAACACTGTGATTCATTAAGTGAATTTATTTGCATATTGTTTGCATTTGCATTTAAAGACAAAATTCTAACCAGTTTTTGTTGTGACTTGCTTTGGCTTTCAGTGCATTTGATTAGGTTAAGTCTACACTGTAATATCTGGGTACTGTGATATGTCATTAACATATATATGTCACGTATAGATTGGGACTCTATAGCCAATGACTTAATCTAGAGTTTGTTTATTACATACCAAACAGCCATGTGGTACTCAGCTCTACGCCGCATACAGGCTCACACAGCTGGAATGAAAGAACTGAGCCAGGCACCAGATGGTGGAAATCATATTTCAACATATTAAATTTGAGCAGGTTTGTTTGAAATAAATGGCCCCAAGGAGGGAAAAAATATCAAAAGCATTGTAACTATCGAGCACAAAGACTTAATCACATAAAACGACTTATTTAACAAATCAGAATGACTTATTAAGAAATAACTCATGCATACAAAGTAGGGGAAAATATTATTGACTATGCCACACTTGGGAAGCGGAAAGGAAGTGAGTGTAGGAGGGTGTGAGAAGCGGAAGCAAAGGAAAAAGGTGAAGAGAAAGGAAGAAGTTGTGAAGAGACCGACAACTGTCAAGTTGTGAGTTATCTCCAGCAGAGGACTAGTCCCTGGTGCCAAACGATGCATCGTAAAGGATTACTGCTGCTGGCAAGCCATAGAAACCCACTCTTTTGATCTTACAGTCCCAAATTAAAATGGAAGACTCAGACAATGAAATCATTACAATTTGCAGAGTTTCAAAGAGAATGACGAGGAGAATTTCCATGGAGGAAGCGCATTAGACATGTTAAGCGGATATGCCTGTTCTTCCGCGACAGCTTTTTTTCTGCTGCTTGGGTGAGCAGCTGCAGTTGAGTCAGTTTTGACCTTCAACCTGTCAAAGCCAAGGGCCAGTGGCATATGACTATTCAATGTTGTACCTTCGATCGGTCTCCTAAAGTCGTCTCTGTCCAGCTTTAAAAGGCTCCTGTTCTAAATTTTGCCCTTGACCAACCACGCAAATCCCATCCAAGGTCCACTTTGTACATTTACATAGCAAAACCTCTGTTTTTCTCATACAATTTAAGAGGCTGTTTTTGTTTGAGCATCTTTAATTAGATGGATATTTGTAAAAGGCTTCTCTTCGGATTAGCTGCAACGTTAGGCCAAAAGCACCACACTTCAACATCTATGTGAAAGGGCAGAGCTAAACTGCTGTAGGATGAAAGAGTGAAGCTTAATTCTCAGTGTTTAGGCGCTTGCCATTGTGATTGGATACCATCTCGTTCCACTGCTCCCTTGTTGATAGCTGTGTGCATGAATGGGTTAAATGCAAAGGTTACATTTAGCTGAATTGTATTGTGTGTGATGGGTGTCTTTTACTTCATATCAAACAATTTTATTTCTTTCTTTTTTTTTAAAGAAAGAAGAAAAATGTGTTGTCTGTGATACTGGCCATAAAAAAAGAATACTGAGAGTGGAGTAGGCTTGTGCACATTTGGTTTTAAATTGTGTAAACCCAGCTTAGGAAAAACAATATACATGAAACATTTTCCTCTCCTTTTGTTGTTCCCACTGCCATATGGCACGTCTTTACCAGTCCAAGGAGGCCAGTTTAACTCAGACAGCAAATCATTTTTTGGTTCCTGTTGAGAGACATCAATACCTAGAAGTCATGATTCAAATATCCATTCAAATCAAGGTCAATGGAGACCACCTTAAGCAACCAGCTCTTTATTCCTCAGGGGTTTTCAAGAGACCTCTGGGTCAAAGTCCTAAATGAGTTTCCTTCACAGTGGCCTGCAGGGTGAGATGAGAGGAGACTAATGTGTCAGAATGAGCTAGAACGACAGCAGCAGTGTAAACAGCTGGTTGGGGGATAAGGGTGATGACACAGGGATGTGGAGTGCCCTTGGAGAGCAGACACAGCTGCAAATCAACACACTCAGAATAATCTCTCTCTTGTTCACTCTCTCTCTCTCTCTCTCTCTCTCTCTCTCTCTCTCTCTCTCTCTCTCTCTCTCTCTCTCTCTCTCTCTC
>JBBIGC010000033.1:4668638-4697445 GCA_037576955.1 Lepidarchus adonis
ACTATCAATTATTTAATAAATAAAAATCCAACATGTCTGACACCTGGCAATGCAAATTTTAATGAGACATCAATTTAACTTGGCATCCATCATAATTCCATTCAGTCAGAAAGTAAAGAAAGATGAAGCACAGCTGTGAATTTACAGGTGCCTTCTTCTAAAAAGTAACGTTCGTGTAACTATAGAAAAATCAACTGCTAGTTTTCATTCAGGAACTGTTTATTGTAAACCTCAGTTTCTTATGTGTCATACAGTATATAGTTACCCTATGATACAGATGGTAGAAATATCTTTATTGATATATAAACATATTTTTACATGTCACACACACACACACACACACACTCAACAGGTGGTTAGATACTTTAGCCAGGAAGTGAACAATCAGCTCTTAAAGTGAATGTGTTGGAATCAACTGAAAAAACGTAAGGATCTGAGCACTTTGACAACCGGGGAATTGTGATGGTTATCGGACTGAATCAGAGCATCACCAAATGGCAGTTCTGGTGTGTATGCCGTGGTTATATCTGCCAAAAGTGATCTAAGGAAGGACAATCCATGAACCTGGGACAGGGACACAAAACTCGTTGATGCACATAGGGAGTGAAGGTTAAGAGCTTCTGCAGCACATAAAAGTTAATGCTTGAAAGAAAGGTGTTAGAATACAGTGCACATAAATATGTACACTGTTCATAGTTTTGTGTAGATCATGTTGCCAAAATGACTGTGGTGAAGAGTACTTACTAGGAGTGTGAGGTAGGTCTCCTAACCAATACGAGTCAATGGAGCCCAATACACTGTTAGTCTATTACAAATGTATAAAAACTATGCCAGCTGTACATTTTCAGTCAACTCAGACACCCTGAGTGTGAGTGCCACGCAGGTTCAGGTGGGGGTTTCAAATTTAGCAGTGCCAGTCAAGGCCAGATTGGGTTGAGTCTTGAAGCTGCTGGCACGGGTCGAGTTCAGACTTCAATTTCATACCCATGCAGACCTCTAGTGTAGCACTATGAATAATAATGGAGGAATGATATATGACACGGAGGCATTTTAAAAAAGATCATATCACAATGTGAAAGGTGATAGGAGTCTGAATAAAAACGAATATAGCTAGTAACTGACATTCAGAGAATGGTGCTCACAGAGGTCTAAGTCAATAGATTGCTGAACCAATAGAAACTCAGAAAAGCTCCTTCTGCATACGCAAACACTTTTGTCTAAAAAAGAAATTCAATAAGTGTGAAATGAAGAATGCAGCCTCGACGAAAGATTAGATTTTGATTCACAATTCACCCAAGGCCTTAAGTGCTCATAATTAATTCCTGCATCCCAGAGTCAAAAGAATCAGGACCATTAGTGGGTCCATCTGAACAAAAATAAGGAGAGGGATGAAAAAATGAAATGGTTTACTCCATAAGCAAGAAAAGAGACCCACATAGCAAATGATAGAGAGAAAAACATATTCTGAGCTGAGAAGCTGTTGAAAAGCTCTACTGAATAATGCAGAAAAGTCAGAAGGTGCACCTCTGAAGTTCTGAGCTTTATTCATTTTCTTTGCACATATCACTCTCCACACTCGATCTGACGCTTTGTTTTCTAAAGGAATATTCAACATTTCCAGATGAGCACATGTGAAAGAGTACAAGCCCGATCACTGGGTCTCTTGTACATAAAATAAGTATCAAATGTTTGGCAGCATGCATAAGCAATCAGCATAACCACACGTCCTAACATCTATATTCAAACAGGAATTAACATTCTACCCGGAGATCAGAGGGATTATACTGATATGCATTGTATCCAATTCCAAGCACGTTAGCTTGTGTTGATTTTAATATCAGTCCTTCTTTCATTAAGAGAAGCAGTCAAGATCTCATTATTGTGCAATGAAGGGTGAGGTATGGAGCACACCTGCCAATTACAGAACTCATTTATTCAGACAAAGCCAAGCTAGCCAGGAAGACCATGAGACTGGGGAGCTCAGAGGTGTGGGGCAGAATGTCCACAAGGGCAGAAGAACTTTAGAAACCCAGGCTTTGAACTCTTTCTATCTCTCACTCCATGTGTGCTAAAGACCTCTAACTTCAATGGGTCTAAAGAACAGACATTTTCAAACCATGTACTTCAATTACATAATTGATTAAGAGGAAAGTGGGGCTGAAGAAGAGGGAGCCAACATTATACTGTAGCCCACAAATCATAACTAAGAGATCCTTCAGTTTATGATCCCTCATCTATGACAGACCTCTAAATCACAGGACATGGGGATTGAACTGGCCGAGTACCCAAAACTTAACCCAACACCATCACTGTCCTTCCTTTCTTCTTTACCCTTGGCTACCTCTCAGGCATAATCAGTTGCAAAAGAATTTAATTTGAGAAATTATAAAACAGCAGGACTCAGGAGCCCCACAGGTGGCACAGACCGATCCCCCCCCCCCCTTACCAATTTAAAATAACGACATTAAGCAAAGACGATCTGTGGTGCAGAGGGATAATGAAGCCTTGCTCTATGCCTACACTGAGATTTGGTTCAGTGTTCTGTTTGACCTCCCACAGTGAGGTTTGAAATGCAAGGACAGACGGACACACGAACACACACACAAATGTGCCATGGAAAAAAAAGTCTCACCATAGTCAGAGTGGCCCTCATCAGCACATCAAAAGCCCAATTAGCATTCTACTGAAGCTGGCTTTTGTTCCTATCACATTAGACTTCAGCAAACAAATGATCACCATTGACTGGCCCAGTGTGGAGCTGTCCATGTTCAACAGATGAAAACAAAGACTTCGACAACGGCATTTTTTCTCACGTCTATAAAGTGCTGCAGTCCAGGACTGGAAATAAAGATCCGGTTATCAGATGTCTTGGGCTTTGTCATTGTCAATGACTTCGACCACTGAAAACCTTTTCTATGTGCACCGATCAACAACCTTAAAACCACTGGCGTGTGAAGTGACACCTTTGGGTGGGATATTTTTAACAGTTCTTGAAGGCTTGAGGGCCTAAGAGACTCTGACAGAGCCAAATTTTGATTTCTAGTTTAGGTCAGAGCATCTACTAAATGGCAGGCTTTGTGAGGTGTCCCTGGTTTGCAGTGGTTAGTATCTACCAAGCAAGAGGGAGCAAGCAAAGGGGTCAACAGTGCCAAAGATTCAAGGATACACATCTAGTCTAATCCCACAGAAGAGCTTAAAATGAACGCTAACAGAACACACAGCTCATTTCAGTCTTTTGGGTATCGAGCTGCAGAAATGTTGAGTTTTCTGGTTTGGACCGGGCTGTTGGGCCTACGTCAATATTTCTTGCTTCAAGTATGTACATACAAGATGAGAAGTGGCTAGGACAGCATTGGTGCTGTTGAAATTGATCTGTCGAATCTTCTCTCACTCTGTTTTCATGGATCGTTCTATAGTTGTACCAATTAATAAGACAAGGATCCCCCACCAAGCCCACTTCCATGAAGAAATGAGGCATCCCACAAGAAATCGCTCTGTGGGATTTTACAGGATATGTTATTGGCTGTTAACTTGGGTGCCAATAGAGCCAGCCAAGAAACTTTGGTAGTGATTATTTCACTGCAGCAGAATGCTATCAGAGCAAACACAAGAACATCTTGGGAGCAAACTTGAGAATCCTCATTTTCCCCATCAAATAACCATCTGCCCTCTTTTTATATTCTCACAATACCCCATACCATGGACATTTAATGACCTTCAACAAACCTCAGAAGCAAGGAGAGAGATATGAGCAGGCCCCACACACAGAGGGCAGATAAGAGAGGGAGCTTTGTGTATTCTCCACATGTGCCCGTGACCTGGCCAGTCACAGTGTGCAGGAACCTGTAGACCTCATTACTTCATTACAGCTCAGGTCCAACCTCCCCCTGAGCCGCACTCTGACCGCTGTGGTCATGACTGACCAGCTGAGGGGTGAAAGGACTGCAGAGGCTGATTTGGCCACATTGATCTGCCTGACCTCTGTAAGACTTCACATGGCAGCAAAACTCCTACTCGTACTCCACAAGCTAATAAAATACACACCTCATGTTACCCCATGTTTGAGTTCTGAAACTAATGCTTCCAGGATGATGTAAAGCTTAGGAATAGAGAGCAGTCAGTGTTAAAATGTGGCCAAGGACAAGGGCTATAATATCTAATGGTGTGCCCAGGGGGTGTCCAGCTCTGGTCCTGGAAGGCTGGTGTAAACAGTTTGGTGATTTCCTTGATCAAACAGACCTTGATCAATTCACTTGTCATTTGCCAGGCATAGTGAGTGTGTTTAAATAGGGGAGCTACCAAGCCTGTGCTAAACACTGGCACTGAGGGACAACTTTGGGAACTCCTGGGTATACCCGAGCCTTCTAACTCGCTGGCTGGCAGGGAGATTGTGACGCTTCTGAAGGCAGAGAGAGTGATGTGCTGCTCACGGGAGCAGTCTGCGCTGATACGTTCCACCAAAAGCAAAAGCCTTATCAGCATGATCGTCCCCCCCGGGCTCCATTCATTATTCTCAGACTGACACAGTTGCTAGCTCTCTTAGTTGGCCACACAGGAGCCCGTCTGCAATTCGGTATATGATCCTTGGATTTTCCCGTGGACCATTCAGTCCACTCTTAAAATCCCAGCAGGCGGCCAGTCAGCTTCCGTAGGGTTTGGGGGAACCCTCTCCATAAGAAGGCAGGCACACGTGCAGTGTAGTTCCACAAGATTCACTGGGTTACAGGACTCCACAGATGCCTTAACCCAGGGACCAACTGGCGACCAGAGCAGGGCCCATGACAAAAACACCTCTCTGCTTCATCATACAGCCATCACGAACATGGCCAGCGAGTGAGCGGATGGCCATCACCAATTCACATTTTCAAAAATCAAAGTTATTACAAATAATAGCATCCAAGAAACATATACCTTATACAGATAGATCATTGGTACAGTTATAAGATTGATGTACCTGAGGCTTTAGGTCTATTCTTAGTAAATACCTCTTTGAGCTTGGTGTAAGCCAAATAAATTACCTTTATAAAGTAATAAAGTAAATATTGCACTAAATGTAAGTTTGATTTTCATTATATAATTACTTGATATTTTAAAAGAATTAAACAAATTAGATTGAATATATTCACATATATAAGATATATATGGTTTGTTTCACAGCGTGATCCCTGCCACTTTTGTCTTTTTCTGTCCTGTATAACTTTACAGGCTGACAGCGGAGAAAAAGTTTCAGCTCGTGCCATACAGACACATCAGCAGTAAACCATATTTAACAGGGTGGCTCATTTACAGAAAGCACAGTATCTCACAAAAGTGAGTACACCTCTCACATTTTTGTAAATATTTTTTTTTATCTTTTCATGGGACAACACTGAAGATATGACACTTTGATACAATGTAGTCAGTGTACAACCTGTAGAACAATGTAAATTTGCTATCCATTCAAAATAACGAAAAAAAATAACGCTTAACCACTAAACTGCTGGCAACAAAAGTGAACATGCCCAAATTGACCCCAAAGTGTCAATATTTTGTGTGGCCACCATTATTATCCAGCACTGCCTTAACTCTATTGGGCATGGAATTCACTAGAACTTCACAGGTTGCCACTGGAATCCTCTTCCACTCCTCCATGATGACATCATGAAGCGGGTGGATGTTAGAGACCTTGCACTCCTCTACCTCCTTTTTGAGGATGCTCCATAGATGGCCAGTCCAGCACCTTTACTCTCAGTTTCTTTAGCAAGGCAGTAATTGTCTTGGAGGTGTGTTTAGGGTCATTGCTATGTTGGAATACAGCCCTGCAGCCCAATTTCTGAAGGGAGGGAATCATGCTTTGCTTCAGTATGTCACAGTACATGTAGGCAGCACTCATGCAGCCCCAAACCTTGACACTCCCTCCACCATGCTTGACTGTAGGCAAGACACTTGTTTTTGTACTCCTTACCTTGTTGCCGCCACACATGATTGACACTATCTGAACCAAAAAAAAGAAAGCAACCTCTAGATATGACGCTGAGCATGTGCACTCAAATTGTTTGGTCGAGGACTGTTCTGTTAAACTGCATTATGGTCTTGGCCACCGTGCTGTGACCAGTAAGTGTGTGTGTGAGAGCGAGAACATCAAATTTACACTGGAGACCTTGGAACACCACCAAGTCACATGACACCAGGGAGAAAAAATGGTTAATTGGGCATAATTTGGACATTTTCACTTATACTTCCTTTTTTTTGCCAACGGTTTAGACATTAATGGATGTGTATTGAGTTATTTTAAGGGGACAAGTTGTACACAAATTAATTTACATTGTATCAAAGTTTCATATCTTCTGTGTTCTCCTATAAAAATCCTTTACTAAAATGTGAGATACTGTATATAGTACTGATTGCACTGCTGGTTATGGAGTAGCCATGAAAAAGACTCAGGGGAGCTGCAAAGCTCTGAAGGCCAAAGGGATTCAGTTCCAAAGAAGGAAAAAAAATATTTCAGCAACACCAGTCAAAGTGAAGATCACATGGCAATAAGAAAATGAGACAACAGGGTTCCAATTCCAATCATTTACATCCCATTTCTACTTCGTTAGATTCAGGACAAAGAGAGCAATTACGCAATAGTTTGAAAATCCTCCTTTCTTTGGAGAGAGATAAAAAAGAACAGAGCATGTGTCTCATTGTCTTCTTCTTCCACAGGGATTTGTCATATCTAAGAAATACAGCCATTTTCTCAACTGTCAAGCTGTTTCTTCTCATTCTCTATCACTCTTTGACAGCATTCATCACGATCTCATGTCTGCAAGACAACTATGTAGGTAAGAAAGAAGGGGGGAGGGGGACTCAATTTAACAAGTCATTGCAGAGTAGGTCATACCTTCACAAGGCATTCTTCATGAGGCTCGGTATTAGTATTCAGCGTGATGCTTAAGAGAAAGATGCAGAAAAGTGCTAACACTAGTATTGTGTGCATTAGGGTTTGAGAGATGGTGGGGAAAGGGGGAGGTCATGAGGTTAGTGCTGAATTACAGCTTGTCACTGTCTGGCCAGAGTATGAGCAGCAGCAAAAAGATCCACTCAGGAGGCCCTTGCCCATCAGGTCAATAGCTATAGGCAGAAATGACCAAAGAATAATTGCCAGATTTATTCTCATTTTTCCTTTTTGAATCTACAAACCTCTATTGTAACGGTGCACCATTAGCAACCTGTGTAACACTTCACACAAGAGAAAAGATAGGTATAAACTGTAATAACTGCAACTGAGTGTATGGAACAAATTAAAAAATTGCAGTTCTTTACATCTACACAATGCACAGGTACATCAACCACATGCGCAGAATCATCAGTGAAACCTTAGAAGAAATACTGGAATGAAGACAGACATAGAATAGAAATCAGAAACAAGCCCATGAACACAACCATAATAAAAAAAATTCAGTATGAGTGATCCAGTACATTTGGAATTCCATGATTTTCAAACTTTCTGCACAAATAAAACACTAGACATTCAGTGTGGTTTAAGTGAAGAGACTTTTTATTGTGGCAATGACTGCAGCATGCGTCCAAGAGCTACTTCACAGAAAGGGGAGTTATATAGAAGGAAATGTTTTGTGTTAACTTTTAAATTTCCATTTTAAATTTAAAATTCCATTCTGTATTTCATGCATTCCTGCTGAACTGCCTTTGTGTACCTGTACTGAAAAGCCTATTGCTTTTGTATCTGAAAGCTTCTTATTTTGCAGAATAACAGTACATGAACATCTCTTTCATAAAGGCTGGATTGTCCAAAGTTATTGCAGAACTGAAGGTGTGCTGAAGAGAATAGATTTACTAGTGAAAGTCAGAACTTTGTTGCTCGTCTGTGTGTCCAATGCTGATTGCAAGTAACAGAAGCATAGGTTCATCTGAGGATTCACACTAATGCACTTGCAAAGACCTCGAAAACTAGGCCACAAATAGGCCTAGGCAATAAATCCAGTAAGGTCTTACTGATATCTACTTAACTAATAAATTCATGCCTCATTCAGGAGAGCTTAACATGATCATTCTCAGTTAGGTTACAACCTTGACCTGTGCATCATACCCTGATTTCTGTCTGAGCCTGTTATATTAGCTGGGAACCTAATGCCAAGCTTATGAATGAACATGCTTAAGGAGTCATGGTATTACGTATAACTTCTGTTTTTCCGCTGATGCCGTCAAGGGCTAAGGCTCTCTTATGTAGGAGCTATATAAGCAGAGGAGACCTTCTCCAGCATCCAAACCACTTCACTACCACTCGCATCTGCGCTGTCTTGGGTGAGTGTTGAATTGATGTGCTTTTTTAGCCTATAGATGGAGCGGTCAGCAAATCAGAGCTCAGCTAAATCAGATGACTAAATCAGTTTCAGATGGTTTGACACTAGAACGAATTAGATAATTTATGTAGAT
The DNA here is from genome assembly GCA_037576955.1 of Lepidarchus adonis. NCBI lineage: Eukaryota > Metazoa > Chordata > Actinopteri > Characiformes > Lepidarchidae > Lepidarchus > Lepidarchus adonis. The sequence goes on from JBBIGC010000033.1 coordinate 4,677,057, forward strand.
GTTCTGGTTTCTAAAAGCTTGGGTTTAGTTTCCAATGCCCAGATTAAGCCCAATCTTAAATTATTAGAATATCTAGAATTTCTTTCCAGTGGTGATTAATCATTGGCACTGCTATTTAGTACAAGACTAAACATAATCCAGGCTCACACGTAAAGTAATCCGATTGTACATGTAAAACCTGCAGGATTAAGTCTAGTCGCTGTCTTGATGTCTCCATAGATGTTATCTACTATGGCCCTGGTACTGCAGGTGGCACCCATGCTCCTCCTGCTGGTCTTCTCGCCAGGCACTCAATCGGCTCCATCTCAGCACTTGTGTGGCTCCAGTCTGGTGGACGCTCTCTACTTTGCTTGTGGGGCAAGAGGCTTCTTTTATGCCAGCAGAGGAGAGAGGGACCTTGGGGCCTTGTTGGGTGAGAGCTACTTTCCTAATCAACTGACCAGTAGATCAAAGTAATAGCCTGGCCAAACGGTTTATGAAATTCATCGGACTTCACCCAAATGTAACAGATGAAAGTTTAGTGCCCAAAATATACTACTTTACTTTTGCATTGCAGCAAGTGTTTTCCATGCACAATCGATGAAGATGGAGAAAAAAATCAGGTTTCAAAATGGCTGCTACCACTGTTTGATATTTGTCCATATTTTATATAGTTGAGTTATTATACAAGTTTAAGAGTTCGTGCCTCTTCAGTATAAAGCTAAAAACGTGTGACTGAGTAAATCATGAGCAGTTTTTTTTTGCTACACCACAATCTGTTCAGTTTGACACCAAGTGCTAAATATTGATCATTTAAAGAATTAAAATATAATGTTATAAAGTTAGAATGCAATGCCAAAACATAAATGATTCATAAACCAGAATTTTTCTTTTTTTCCCCAGCTATCCTCTCAAAGTCTTCTGGTCATGACAACGTGGTGGAGAACCCTATGAAAAACATGAAGGTGAAGAGAGGGATTGTGGACCAGTGCTGCTACAGACCATGCACCTTTTCCCACCTGCAAAACTACTGTTCATACTAGCGCTGATAACGGAGGATAATGATAAGATCTTCAAATAAATCATTACCTGCAACAGAATAAGTGCCAATTTTGTTTTATATTTTTGTTGTTGCTGCACAAGTGGTGAAAAGAAACCAGTGTAATTAAGTCCAGGAGTCAATCAAGCCGAGCTTCATGCATAGGGCTATGTAGAAAGGTCAAACAGAAAGCACACACAGAGAAAAGATACATTAATAACTATGAAAGACTTATGATCTAAAGTACTTTAGGGCCCTCTGCTGGACAAGAGTACAGAAAAAAAATCCCAAACACTGTAGATCAGATTTAATGGCTCAGGAATATTTATGAGGGGTTCACTGACCAACAAAAAGGTTGGATGGCATGGCAGTCCCACTTTATTACAAACCAGCTATGCATCAGATACTTTCATGAACTAGATTTAATATATTTTGAGCAACCATTATTATTTTAGTTTGATTGGGAGTTTATTTCATAGCTCATGAAATGACCACAATTATACCAAAAAGAAACTATTTATTTAAAACTATTGATGTACATACCCAAGTAAGTGTCCTCTTTACAAATAACATTAAAAAACATACAAAAGGGAAAGAAGAGGAAATAAAAATGCAGTGCTTTGCTAAATTGGAATGTGGATTAAAATAAGATTTGAAGTCAAACATGTCTGATCTCATATACAAAGAGCAGGAGGTCATTCAAAAAAACCAAGCTTTTGGACCATGGATCACGTGCCTCTGCTTTTCTGATATGAAAACTTGTAGCCATACCAGGCCTGCCTTAAAAGGTCCAACATTTTTAGTGAACGTAATCATGGAGTATGCATTAACCCAAAGTGTGCAGATACAAACCCAGAGTGATGAATATTTGTAACATCTTGCAAACACCCTTCATATCAAAAACAAAGAGCCTGTTTCCTAGGCAGAAATTCCTTTCAATGGTCAATTTCAATTCAGAACGTTGTGTTGGGGGGGGGGATTGATATTAGAAATTTTAAAGGTTCCTTAAATGTTATTTCCATTCCAGTGTAAGCACTCCAAATTCTCAAGTTAAAACCTGGATCACTACATGCACACACACCTGCATATAAATAAAACCTGTTACATCCTGCAGAGCTCAACAGGAACAACTGAATGTAGCAAAATCCACTTTAGTCTGTGGATAAAAGGCATCAGTGAAGGTCCCAGTGAAGGCTAGGTCAAGTTTAATGTTAAGTTGCCTTACTAAATATGTTCTGAGCAAGAGAGTAAATATTCACGAGTCGTAGAGAAACTTAACATGACATTTAAGACATTCTGTAATGAATTAAAATCATGACTCCATGAAAAAATACATGAGCTCAAGTGGAAATGTCTATCTCAGACCCATCATAGGCTGCTGGTTTTCCTTGAGCTCATGTTTGAAGGCTTTGCTTGGGTCAAACCTGCGAGGAGCCTGACTCGCCTTGAGTTGCTCCAGATCTCGCTTCTGCTTTCCCACCTGTGCTCTAAGCTTACCCACTTCCTGTAAAATTAAACACAAAATAAAAACACACGTTCGCAGCAAGGCTTTTGCGTTGCATCATATTCAGACTGTAGTAAATCTATTTAACGGCAATGTGTTCCTGACCTGCTTGAGCTCCAGGTTCTCTTCCTTTAGTTTGACCATGTGTCTGATCTTCTGTTTCTGATTCTGGTGGCCCAACAGATTGGCATAGGCTTCAGCAAGTTTATTCAGTTCCACCTGAGTGGCCCCCTTCTCGTTGAGCAGGACATCTCTCTCCATTGCAAAGCTGTTCAGCTGCTCCTGGAGACCACGAGCAGCAAAAAAATAAATGAGGCACACCAGGGAGTCACAAAGACCATCTGCACTGCTTACACTGTCAGCAGTATTAGTTCCACAGGAGTAGTTTAAAAGGAGAGCACAGCCTCACCTGAAAGGGTTTAACTTTAGCATAGAGCTGCTCATACAAGCTTCTCCAGTTCTCGGCCTCAGCATTGGACAAGCTGGAGAATTATATAAAAACACTGATGAAAACATTATGCAGGTGAAAGTGCAACATCTGTTTAAGACCAATACTTTTTAAACCAATACCACAGCAAACACTGAGCCAATCGACAGAGAATCAACACAAGATGAACAATGGCATGAGAAGTAGTATTACCAATAAAAGAGTGAAATCAAGTGTGAGGACGAATGCGTTAAAGCAGGGGTGGAAAACTTTTTAAAACAGAGCTAATTCATGGGTTTGGAGCCATAAGAAGGACTACCATTTTGAAAAATGTCTTGCACCGTTCACCTTTAGTTATATATTATTAATGATTCGCAATCTTCATCTATGTGACTCTGATTACATTTTTGATTTTATCAATAATGTCTTATCGGTTTCCCACCTTGTTAATATCACTATTCTACACTTTATTTCTATTAAATCTCAGCAATTGCTTACATTTCCAAAACATTTGTGTGACGTAGTGAAGTGTCTCCAAATTGCGCAGGTTTCGTTCAAAATAGTAAAAACTTATCCTCTCATTCACTGTGAAAATTATACAATTTTCTTTCTGTTTTTGGGATAAAAAACAAAAAACAAAAAACACATTCAGCTCCTCATCTTCACTGCGCCAGCGAGTTTACTCTCCACCTACGTTTTGTCATGCGCACAATACTGACCGTTGAACTAGAACAGAACAGAGTTTGCCTATACTTATCGAAAGTATAATAAACATGATTTAAATGCTTTTTTAAAATGTTCCCATTTTCAAATCTATAGAAATGCAAATATGAATAAAGAATAGGATAAAATTAATTTTCGGATGCTCCTCACTGATGAGTTTTTGGAACAGGTCTGCGGGCACCTTGTGTGGTCCTGGAGGGGTGGGGGGCTGTTGGTAACCCCTGCTTTAAAGTAAGTTATGCCCTGTTCTCCATTCACAAAAAGGCATTATAGCACAAATCTTCTAATTCATGTAAAGCAGAATCTATTTGAAATTCTAGGGCATGCTGCTTCTAGGACACAGTCAATTGAGAGTCTGAACTTCGTCACTTTATACTGATTGAAGCTTTCAGGAGAAAGTAAATGCCCTCAGGCTTAGACTTTTTCCATCTGCTTTGTCAGGCTAGAAGGATCATTAAACTGAGGCCAATCTTAAATCTATATGACTTTTGGGAAACAAAGGCTGAACCATTTTTTTTTAGCATTTATTAAATCCCGCTTTTAAATTCTTATTAATGTATTGCTACCACAAAAATATGCTTGATTTCAAAAAAGCAGTCCCTTTTAATTATATGAACATTAAGTTTATACCAGGCCCTCACCTTTGCTGTGCCTCTGAGAGTTGTTTGGTGAAGTCCAGTCGCTCCTGCTGCATCTGCAAATGGAGCTTCTCCTTTTCCTGCTGCCACTCCTCTGTGTGGCTCTGTAGAAAGACCTCTTTTTGCTTGAGTAGCTCATGCTGCTCTGCCACTTCTTGCTGCAGGGCCTTCACCTTCTCCTGTAGGGTTTGTGTCTGCTGGGTCCTGCCCTCTGCGGACTCCCTCCTCTTCTGCTGAGCCTTCTCCAACTGAGCCAAGGCCTGCTGTTTCTCCTCCCGCTCCCGTTCTGTCTCTGCCTGCATATGGCTCCGCTCAGTGCCGTGGGCCTCAACAACGTGCCTCAGCTCCTCCTCGCTCTGAGCCAGTCTGGTCTGTACTTCCAGTAACATTCTGCACAAAAATACAGATTGACACATTCCACTTTGACTGAGGACTATAAAAGCATAAAAATCTTAGTGTTTGTTGGCAAGATTTTATTTAATTGTCTCAGACAATGAAACATTAACCTCCAACATAATACATCTCTTTTGTCAAAATATTTATCTTAAAAAAAAAAGAAAAAAAAAAAAGGACCAAGTAACAGAACAATAAATCAGGAAAATCTACAATTGGCAGTATGAGTTATAGACAAAGAAGTAATAAATACACATACTTTCCGACCCATTTACATTGCATAAAATGCAACATTTTTTGTTCTCTGACCACTACATATTTATATTTTTTGTATCATATTTTAGGACCATCTCTGAACACAACACATCGAACCTTGAGAAGGACAACAGCATCAGAAGACATCGGGTGCCACTCTACAGTTGACTATTGTTGCTCACCATGTCTATCAATTTAACAGGATAATGCACCAGATCACAAGGCTCACATCATCTCAGACTGGTTTCTTGAACATGAAGATGAGTTCACTTTATTTCAATAGCCTCCACATTCACCAGAACTCAATCCAATAGAGCACATTTGAGATGCGGTGGAACAGGAGATTCTAAAGCAACTGTATGAATCCAAAAAATATGGCATGAAGAATTAAGGCAGTTCTAAAAACAAAAAGAGTGTCCAACCCGGTACTAGCCACGTGTACCTAAAAGTGGCCAATGAGGTATATTCTTCATTTGCTGAGTACAGACAATTGACAAGTATGAAGGGGAATCTGCCAAAAGGGGGCAATGCGAGAGTGCTACATTGGTTATGAACTACAAATGCAAACAGACACTCTGCAGATTAATTTATAAAAATTAGGAAACCATGCATTATGAAGCTGCATGCATTTGCAGGTGTGAATTCTGACCTGGCATACTCCTCCCGCTCTTTATCTTGAGTATGCTGATGGTGGACAAGTTTCTGCTGTTCCTCTTGTAGCTGCTGGCTAATTCTGCTCACCTCCTCCTCCAGATGCTTAGTATGGGTCTCAGCTTTCTCGCTCTGCATGCTCAGGGACTGCCTTGCACTGAAAGGGTTAAAGTATTAACAGCATGACCCAATTCAAGTGAGCAGTTTAGCAGCTAAGCCCAGTACTTACTTCTCTAGCTCAGTGGTCATTTCACCAATCTTGCCCAGGGAGATACTGTGCTCATCATGTAGTTTCTTCATAGTCGCCTCGTGAGCCTCTTTAAAAGCCTTCATTTCAACAGTCTTTCTATTGACAAAGAGCAAACACAAACATGAATAAAGAACAGCAGCAAAAAGAGCATCTTGTTCCTTTCCTATTCAGCTTAAATTTCCCAAACCTTTCTAAATCCGCACATGCACCAATCAGTTCTTCTCCAAGTGTATGCTTCTCCCCATTCAGGCACCGAACGGCCTCCTCATGCAATCGCTCCTGCTGCTCCAACAGAGACAGCTCCTCCAACACCTCTTCCAGCTCATCCTCTAGCTGCTTCCTCTCAGTTTCTGCCTCATCACGGACATGTGCCAGCTCTTTGGTCAGGGTCTCATTGCGAGCCTGCAGCAAGGTTTTGAATAGTGAATAAAATGTTATATTTGCACTGTTTGACACCACAACCTCCCACCACCCCCACTGTTAATAAGATATTAAATTCTGCAACAAAGCTCCATTTCACATCACACATGTTTAAAGGACTAGGTTAACATTTTAGAGACTGTATTCCACATTTAAGCCATAAGCGTTTACCCACAGTTGTATTGACATTGACAGTACAAATCGAGATAAATAAATGAGAACACTAAAATTGCAAAATGTTTAAACAGTTAAACAGTCTGCAATTGCTTCAACATATTCACATCTATGGAAGTGGTGCAAAAAAGAAGAAGCTCGAAATTAATAATTATTTCTGAATCAAGCACCACTTTGAAAACGTATTCAATATATTTGTAGGATATGTCTGTTGAGTGTTGCATCAATGATCTAGCAAAATTTAAAATAAATCAATAGAAGCATAAGAAAAAGGACACAGGCATGGCTCATCAGGTCTGAGAACTGTAAGGATGTGGGTCTTTATTAGCCCGGTGATTAACAGCCTAAAACACTATAGCGCACGTGTAGAAGGGAAAAACGAGAGAAACCAGCTCTGCAGCATTTTACTGTGTCCTTGACTGACAAAAATATTACCAGGCTTTATATGATGTTAAAGAAATACATTTCTCATTCACTCTTCTTGATGGATGCACATCCAGGGAATGCTGTAATAACAGGCAGCTCGAACAAATAAACAGGTAGAGATGGTTGCGCTTCTCAGTTTCTCAGCTGCTCATCTGATCCCTGACTTTTGCTCTGCAAGTTGCTCTTACACAAACAGACATTAAAGAAACCCAGTATTCTTAAAAGGTGTGGAAACAGGACAAAGCACATCAACCTTGTGATTAATGAGAGAACCGTAAATGTATTCAGCTCGATACCAAGTTTACATTGAAAGAAGAGAACCCTCCCAAACAAAAATAGAAAAAAAATTCCCACAACCAAAACCCCTACACATAGTTCCAAAAATGTGAAGGAATTAGGAATAGATTTATACCTTCTCCTCCTCTAGCTGTTTGGCAACAGCAGTTTGTTGCTGCGTTAGCTGGCCATTAGCTTCCTTTTCACTCTTCTTGCTCTCCTCCAGTGAGTTAATTTTGGCCAACAACTCTTGCACCCTCCTCAGACCTTCCTCCTGCGTCCTGGCTACATGCACATATGCAAAGACAGATGAAATTCTTGCAAAATGTTTATCAAACACATGACAGACAGTTAAACTACTCTACAAAATTACTACCAGTAACCACACCCACCTCTTTCATCCTCAAGCGCCAAGCATCGTTCACCCATGAGAGCCACTTGCTGGTCCAGCTCCTCCTCAGTTCTCCTCAAAACATCCCTGATGCGTGCCAGCTCCTGATCCTGTTGGCGCACGGTGTTTTGGGAATCCTGCAGCTCCTGGGCTCCCTGCAGGATCTTCACTTCCAGCTCTCTCAGTGCAGCTTGAGAAGCCTCCATGTCACTCTCTCGCATCTTTAGCTCACTCTCCTGCTCCTTAAGCGTGGCCTGGCACTCCTGGAGTTCCTGCTGACACTTCTGCAGCTTCTGCTCCTTTTCTGTGAGGGTGCTGTGAGTGTCATGCAGGTCAGCAGTGCGCTTCTCCAACAGCTGCTCCACCACACTGTGAAGTATTCAGGGCAAAGGGGGAAAAGAACACTTATTTTAGCTATAAACACTTTGTGATCTTGTGGTATTAGGAATCAAGCTTATACAGGTTCTCCTCTAACCCAAAAGTTTGTCTTTTTGTGCCGAACATTTCTTAGGTTTGGAGACAAATACAATAAGTGAGGAAGGCTGCTGGAATTAAAAGAAATATTTTATAAATTTAAAAAAATCTAAAGTTATGAAAGTGTGTCTACTTGCAGAGTCTGATCTGTTCAATAGACAATAGATATTAGAACATGGCCCCCAAGTTATGATTGTTTGACTTATGGTTTGATAAAAATATTTTAAGTTTTGCAGGTCAGACCAACACAGCAGCTTATATGATACTTTAATACAGTACAGGGATGTACACATCTCCCTCCTTGTGAGATGCCTCACTCTCACCAATGAACAACACTAAATGAGTTTAGTGGTCTCTGTGACAGGGCGTATTATATATATAAAAAAAAAAAATTGTAAAAAAAATAAATAAATAAAAAAAAAAATCCAACTTACTGAATTTTCAAGTTACAATGGGCTGCTCAGAACACATCTTAATTGCAAGTTGGGGACTACCCATGTAATATAAATACTTGAATATAAATCTTGAAATAAAATTTGTATTTGATCAAATTAAAGAAAATCAACAGATTAATTAATCCCCAAAATATTTCTAGTGTTATGTGACAGACTTCCAACATATGCCTCTTAATAAAAAATCTGTGTTCCAGCATGACAGGCAAAAACTATTTAAAAAATATGCAAACCATCAACAACTCTAAAATTCTAATGTAAATAAGCTGCTGTGTTTTGTGCTACATCACTACAGTGCTTCTTACCTCATTTTCATCTGAGAATCTGAGACATGACGCTCCAGAGTAGATTTTTCCTGCAGCTTGCCCTTCAAATCCTTACAAAAAAAGAAATCTTTTAGACCTTAGAACAATGGATAGGTTCAAATAAGCAAACTTTAATCCTCAATTAAATTTTTTTGTTTTTTTAAATCTTAGGTTTGATCTTTTGCCATATTCATATACAAGAGACTTAAGACTGCATGGTCACAGATTTATCCAAGCTAGCACTGCGTAGGAAAGTGTCTCAGATCAGATTTAAAAACCATTTGATGTGTGTCCACGCAACTCTTAAGGTCCTGCTGAGATTAAAAATAAACTGGATGTGTAATACCTGAACCTCTTCATTTGCATCATCAAGGTAGCGCTGCAGAGCATTGATTTCCTCCCGCAGCTCCTGTATAACCGCTGTAATAGAAACCAGGAAATGAGGTGAAAACAAAAACAATATGAACACTCAAGTCACATCCCAAAATGTTTGTCAAAACTGTACACCTACCGTGCAGTTTATCAATTTCTTTTTCAATCTCCTCATTATGAGCTTTAGTCTCTTCATGAAGGTCCCCTGTGAAGTAAAAGATAACCCACTTATAAAACAACTTTTTAACTTTCTAAAAAAATCTAAAAAGACATGATCCTTCAGATATTGACTAAGGTTTTCTTCAGATACCCTCTGTAGGTTGTTTCTTACTTGTGTAGCTATTATAAATATCAAAAAGGTCTCACCAAGGTCTTTGTTCCGATCACGAAGAACACCAAGAGTTGCTCTTGAAGCTTCAAGATCAGTCTCCAGCACCTTTACTTTGCCTTCTGAACTAATCTGCAAAAAACTCAGCTCCTATCAAACAGTTAATGTATGTCAGCTTTTGCATTACTTTACAATACACACGGATTTCAGACGTACAGAACCACAGTAGATAACCCACCTTGTCTTTTGCATCTAGTTTGTTTCTGGCCTCTATCAGCTCCATAGAAAGAGAATTGATTTTCTTTTTTGTAGTGTCTGCAGACACCTAGAAGTGTGTATGAATAAAACATACATTCATAAACACATTTCCTACAAAAATAACCTTCTTGAATGACCCTGACAAACAACTGAAACTGCAAATGCCATATGTGATGTGCACATTGAAGAGACTTGGATTCTGCTGAGGAGTCAGATTTCAGCACAACACTATTTGAGGTTTAAAATATCTGTTCCAGGTTTTCTGCAACAAATTCATTTTTCGAGCTCATTGTATTGTATCTGTGTCCTAAACGCCAACAACAAGTCTAGGACATCTTAATGAAGTTCTTGTACTTTCAAATGCACAATAAAAGAAAACATGGATTCAATTACATCGTCGATTAATGACAAATAATAATGGACCTTGGACTTGAGAAACTCATTCGTTTTCTTGAGCTCAACAAGCTGCCTTTCAAGAGAAGCCACACTGGCTGCGAGGCCGGTCTTCTCCCTCACAGCAGTGAGAAGTTTAGCCTCCAATTTCTTAAGCTCTTCCTCCAAAGACAGAAGCCTACGGTCCTGTTCTCCTCTTTGCTGAACCAATGACCGGATCTGGAGTAAAACCGGAATAATGACCGTTCAAATGGAGTAGTGCAGAAAAAAGATACTACATCAATTATTCCTAGTTTATACACTACCAAAACTTTCTCAGACATCTACCTCGGTCTCCAGAAGTTTCTGATGTTTCATCTCAACTCTGAAACTGCCGTTGTCCTTCCTGGCGCTTGAAGCACCATCCTGAGTAAAAGATCAATGTGTGTAAACAATTCTATGACTCCAAACTAATGGTTTCAACATCAAATACACAAAGCACTCACCAACCCATCAACAGACATTGTCCTCCGCACTGGAGACATCAGAACATCTTTTGTGGGTGTACCTAAACCAGCTGACAGCAATAAGAGCAGAAGAGTCAGATGACAAGACAAGGTGTAAATTTAAACCAAGACATGACTTTCAACAAAACAAGGCCTACCAGACAGGCTGCGCTCACATTTTGATGCCGGTTTGAAGCGCTCTGCCTTGTGAAAAGATGAAGGCCCCTTCAAATCCCCTGCCCTGAGATCATAGGTACCAGGTGGAGGAGCACATCCTACAAAATGAAACATACTGATGATAGCCAAAAAGACAGAACATCTGAAAGCAAAGATTCAGAAGCAAATAATGACTTCATAGATACTTTATTCATCCCAGAGGGAAATTAAAGTCTCCAGCAGTGCACACATTATCAAACTCAATTAAAAAGCAATTGAATTAAATAAGATTGACTAAGAGTAAATAAAAAGGAGATTACAAGTTACAAAAATAGCTTAAACGCAAATAAAGATTTATAATAAGTTTAACCATTAGAGTAATTTAAAAGCAGATGAAGTGTAAACATGATGGACGTGCTCATACTCTGGTGTGGTGTTAACTTTATTCAAATACTACATTTCAATGCAGGTGAATGAATGACACAAACCTGCTGTTGGTCTGATGACAAGTTTTAGGCCAAAATTAAGGTCATTGGTTTTATCAACAAAAACAATCACATAGAGTCATCCCTTATAAACAAAGAAGACAAACTTAAAGATATTATTTCCAGGTATTTTGGTTAGATCATTATAAAATGTTTAGATTAGATCTAAAGTAAAAACTTTCTTTTAAGGAAAATGGGCAAATCCAGCCAAAGCACCTCAGTACAATAAGTCTTATTGAGGATGTGTGCTGAGGTTTAGACCTCAAAATCGCGGTTCTCTTCAGTTTAAAACATTTAGGCCACGATTTCAACGATTTCCCACATTCCACTCGTGAACCCAGGTAGGTAGCTTCTTCTTACAGAGGAGCGAACTAAACAAGTCCAGTAAATCACCATAAACCACATTAACCCGTTTCCTCTTCCATTTCAGACACTACAGAGAGAGTGTTAAGCGAAACCTGAGTGTGTTCTAAAAACGGTCGTGTCTAATCCTTCACCCACCCACCACAGCAACCGCGCGGAGAGCAGCCATACTTACCAACATTTTCGTTAAATCTTTTCAGGGGGGCTCTTGAAAATGACATAATTTCAATCAAATTAAAGAAGCCACAAATCAGAAACGCTACTCGAAAAGTTTGAATACTTTGAGATTTCCGGAGCACTACCACAGCTTCAGCAACACCCGCTGGATTTTTTGAACCTACTGCCGCATCCAATCAAATTAAAGGAGAGCGCGCTGGCCAATAATAAGCCACAAAACGCGACAAACGTGCGTGTCATCCAATCCTGAGCGTCTATTGTGTTACGTAGTACATTCGCCTGAAAATCACTTGTCAAAAAGTGGGGCGGGATTCAACCGTCGAATATTTGTAAACAGGCTTAAACTCACAGATCTGTTAACTCTATGTAAGACATGCAGCTACATGAATGACTAAGATGTTTCCATGTTTTAAAAAATTATGATAGATAGATAGATAGATAGATAGATAGATAGATAGATAGATAGATAGATAGATAGATAGATAGATAGATAGATAGATAGATAGATAGATAGATAGATAGATAGATAGATAGATAGGTACACAATATAAAATGCATACACTGTACATCAAGATTAGTCTTAGAGTCGAATATAAGTAATCTCAATGATGCATCGATTTATGCTGGTGCAAATATTAATGTTGCATCGATGCATTAATAATATTTAACTGCAACAATACTCAGCACTTACGGTGACAGAATGACAGACAGACAATGGCAAACAAGGTGGACAGATAAAGCCCTGCAGAACATGTAGCTTTTAAATGCATGTATTATCTGAACTGTTTTTTGTTTGTTTGTTTGTTTTCATGGACTATACTAATATCATACACTTGAACTTGCTTTGTGATTAGAAGCGCTATTGTGGTATGTGGATCAGATCCTGGAAAAGCTCTCTGCGTGTAACAGCCAATAGGGGGCACTAGTGTGTAAACTCATTTACCTTTCCGCGATTTGAACAGCTCGCTTGCCGTACTCAATCTTAACGCGGAAATAAGATTTCAAATGTAAATCCCAAATCCATCTGACATTTGACTCTGCATCCGTTTTCCCTTCTGTAGGAGTGCTCTAATGGAGATTGCACCTTCTCATGTGCTGTTTTCAGTTGTAAAATACTGCGGTACTCTGCTGTTTAACTTAGGTTGCTTACGTTATTGTGGGATTACTGCAGCGACATCAGTAACTGAATGTCTTACTCTCTGAATGTGAATGGGACTCAACTCTATGAAGCCACGATGAGCTGACAGACATTTAAACGAACAGATATCATTTAGCGTTACTGTCTGATTTAAACTGGTGGAAAGGGCTCGGTGTGCGATTATATTTAAGTAATTAAGCGACAGGGAACTTATTCATTTCAAGTTAGCTGTCAACATGAAACTGAGCTCCTCAGTGTTTGCTTCTTTCTGTCTCCTCGTTGAGTTACTCGGCGTTGCCCTTTTCCTCAGAGGCTTTTTCCCTGTTCCAGTGAAGTCATCCTTATCCTCGAAGAGTAGACTTTCTGATCTACCTGCAGAACCACTTGCAGGTAAGCAGAACAGTATCTTGCTAATGCAAGACATTCGGTCAACTAAAATAGAACTAAAAATTCCACGTTTTCTTATCCCTTATTACTTCCTTTCTTGTCCTTATTAATTCCATCAACTCCAATATGTGTGGTTTTATGTGCCAAAATCATAAATACGTTTTACTGGACAATTCTCCAACACCAGCTCATGTCTTATATGTAGATGATCTTTGTTCTTTTTGGCTGTACTATATTGTACCATAGCTTAAACCAAATTCCCTTGATTTCAGGCTTAAGTTAAGCTAAACTGAGAAATGATGCTTTTTGAAATGCACACAGACTATACCAGTATACCAAGGGTGCACAAGTCCTGCAGGTCCAATGTCTAGCAGCTTTATAGTTCTTCTTACTCAAAACCTGTAAATTAGTTGAATCTGAGCCAGGAACCAACTGTGGTGGAGATGGTCCCTCTTGGACTGGAGTTGTGCTCTCCTGCACTAGACTAAAGTTTGCAATGTGTACTAGCAGAGCTAAGCATCAACAGAGTGCATAGGGAGATATGTGTTGATTTTGTGACATCACAAAAACAATGCATTCAGACTGGGCTACATCTTAATTTCCATATACAGTCTTATGCAAAAGTTTGGCCACCCCTTGATAAATAACAGATTTAGGTGATTTTGTAATCTCTCTTGGGCATGGAAAAAATACAAGACGTTTTCAGCAAACATTGATGTATAGTTACATTTTATGCCATAAATTGAACAAAAATAAAAGATAAAAACATTATTATGTCACAGTGCAAATGTTTGGGCACCCTAAGAGTTCCAAAGTCTCTGATTCTTTTTACAAGGTTTAATCAGCTCCTTAGATCTGTTGCATGGCAACAGCTGTCATTAGTAAATGTCAGCTGGTGCCAATTTCAAAGTTTTACAAACACTCTGACTGTTCAGACCTTTTGCACACACTTGTGGACACTCATCAACCATGGGTTCCTCTGTGCAAGACACTGAAAATGAAAGTCATTGATGCCCATAATGCAGAAGAAGGTTACATACAAGAAGATTCCAAAGCTTTGTCAGCTTGCAGTTTCCGCAGTTAGAAATGTAATTAAGAGATGGAAGTTCAGGGGAATTATGGAGGTTAAGATGAGATCTGGCAAACCAAGAGAACTCTTGTAGAGAATTGCTCATATGCTGATCAGAAATACAAATCAAAATCCCCATTTGACTGCAAAATCCTGCAGGAAGATTTACAGACTCGGGAGTGGTGGTGCACCATTCCACTGTCCATCATGGAAATGTCTGCAGAAGAAAACTTTATCTGTAGCCCTATCATAAAATCCAGTGTCAGAAGTATGCAACATACTACAGAAGCCTGATGTGTTTTGGAAACAAGTGCTATGGACTGATGAAATTAAAATAGGATCTTTGGCCACAATCAGCAAAGGCATTTTTGGAGAAAGGAGCAGCATTTCATGAAAAGAACACCTTGCCAACCTTTAAGTATGGGGGTGGATCTATCATGCTTTGGGGTTGTGTTGTTGTCAGTGGCACAGGAAATATTGCACAGGTGGAGGGAAGAATGGATTCCACTAAATACCAGCAAATTCTGAAAACAATCATCACACCATCTGTAAAAAAGCTAAAGCTGATATAGGGATGGCGTCTACAACAGAACATATGATCCTTAACATACGGTACCTCAAAAACCACCATTGACCAAAGAATATTACAGAACTATAAGCCTTTTGCAAGGAAGAATCTGAGAAAATCCCAAGTACAAGAATTGAAAGACTTTTAGCTCTAAAAAGCATTTATAAGCTGTGATATCTAGCTGAGGAGGTGTTACTAAGTACTGATTATGTAGGGTGCCCAACCATTTGCATAGTGCCATAATAATGTTTTTGTTTTTCTTTTTTTTTCTTTTTTCAATTTATGGAATAAAAAGTAACTATGTATTAATGTTTGCTGAAAATACTGAGCATTGTTTCCATTTCCTAGAGAGACTGTGTTAACATCTTTTCATTAGAAAAATGACCAAAATATGTTCTTTATCGAGGGGTGGCCAAAATTTTGCTCAAGACTGTATGGACCTGGGAGTGAATGTAGCGAAGTTTTTCAATTATACAAGTTCTTATAATGTGTGGTTTTCTTTCTTCTCATAATTCCATGAGGAAAAAATTGAAAGTTTTTTTTTTTATGCCTGTTTGTGCATGATGTAATAAAAATCAGGAGCCATTTTAGAGCGGCAAATGCCATATTTTAATTTGAATGGATTTTTAACAAAGGATTGCCTTTTATAAACGTAATTTCCAGAATAGTTGGAATATCAACTGAAATGCAATAAAAAAAACTAAAATCTTTGATTCATTTATTCACATAATTGTTCATTTAACTAATAACAACTGACAAAGTGCAATATAGAGTACAGTAAATAAAATATTTTCAGTATTTCTTGCCAACATAATTGTATTTAGTAAATTGTGTTACTATACCTTCTACTTTTAATAGTAGGGCTTGACAGTTTTGGTACTGAGGATACTAATTGTAGTTTTCCAATGGGAAATTTAGTCTATTCTCACTTGATATTGTTCTTCTATTGTTTAACAGTCTGTGATAGCAGCTACCTGTCTCCATTTCATCAAGCTTAATGCATTTTCAGTTGGAGAAAGCAGGCAGCAGGCCAGTCAAGGACACACACTGTGTCTACAAAACCAGAATGTTGTCGCAAATGCAGAATGTGCTGTAGCGTTGTTGATTGATGGCAACATACATGTTTCTCTTTAAAATTCTTGATTGTGTCTGTACCTGGAAGTTGCTTTGAACAAAAGCGGCAGCTAAATAATGTATAAATAAATAAATGCTGATGTCATGTTATACACCTCAATGTCAATAGCACTTTTATATACACATAACTCACCCATACAATGGGGACTGATGGACTCCATACCATCACTTTAAAGGGGGCTACCTTTATACCCAGCCTTGATGCCTCACCTGCTACCAGTTAGCCTGCTTCATGTGGAACCTTCCAAACTTCAGTAATTTGAATATTCTGTACTTGAAAATGTGTCTTTGCAGCTAAGGATGGGTGTTTTTAAGATTTTAGCAGTACTATTTCTCTTACCGGTACTGGTTATTGGTCTGGTACATTAATTTTGCTATCTGTAGTTTTTGAAGAAGAAATTTATTTTAGTTTAAATTTGTGCTCATACTGATTGAGCTGGGTCAACCGGATGACATCATCACTTCTTCAAGTAATAGTACTGCACACATGCAAGAGAACACTTTACATTAACGCCTTAATCAGTAACAGAGCTGGTCAGATAAACTGGGAAAGATTACGCTGATTGGGAAACCAAAATCGATTTATTAATTTCTCCAGTACTGAAAGCAATAATGTTAATGCCCAAGCTTGTCGAAACTTCTGTCCTTCAAAATTTTGCCCTGAGGCCTATTTAGTGACAGATTTTGGTATCCATCTCTAGTTCTACCCATCACATTCTAAATTTGTGTAAAAACACAGTTGGTCAGTCAAAGTATTGAACATCTTTGTACTTTTGCTGGTTACATAAAGGTGCATGTGAATTAACATAGCACAGACTTTTGTTTAAAATATTCCCCCTTTAATGGAAATGAATTAGCAAATTGTTTATGATTGTCTTTTAGGAATGATGTGATAGTTAATATGATTTATAACAAGGTTTTAAAAGTCATATTTGATTTTAAATGGACTTAAATTATTTGAGAAATACATCTTTACGCCATGGCTGTTTTGTTATATATAAAACTGACAGATGTACATTTTTTCTAATGTTCTTTTATCCATGTTTAACACCATATTGATTTTTGTTTGTAGGTAGCACTCCGAATTCAACCAAAGTCCCTCCACCTCTGTATAAGAAAGTGGTGATCGTGTTGATAGATGCTTTGAGAGAGGACTTTGTCTTTGGGCCAAATGGAAAGAGGTTTATGCCCTACACCAGATACATAGTGGAGAGTGGATCTTCTCACAGCTTCATAGCAAAAGCTAGACCTCCTACTGTCACTATGCCGAGAATTAAGGTGAGTAAGTGTATAGTTGAACCTTCTTGTGCAGAAAGTCTGTTGACCAGAAGCCATTTTCAGATACTTAACCCAATATAGCATATATCTTCTAATAATAGCCTGTTTCCATTAAAAGCCGAAAAATAGAAATAGATGGCGGTAGGGCTGCAACTAACAATTATTTTTATAATCAATTAATCTGTCGACTGTTTTTTCGATTAATTGATGAATCTGATAAACGAATAAAAAAACAAGTAAAGCATTCGTTTCCAACCTTTTATTCAAAAACAGAACTAAAATCTTTAGAAAGTGCACAAACATGTTGAGCTTTTATAATAATAATAAAGCAGAGTGTAACCAGGGTTCAATTTGCAGATAATTTTAGTGAAGCCATCGACTGAGGCCTCATGTCAGTGACGAGCATGTTGAGAAAACTGTCTGTCAAGACTGCGGCTTTCTGTGGTGAACATGATGCAATGTCCATCAAGAAGCCGCTCCTGGTTTGCTGTTTTTTACTGTAATCAAAAAGATAGTATGAGTGTGTGTAATAGTACAATTTTTGCATCAACTTTACTAGACACATGAAATAGCATAAGAAATTATGTCTTGTTTTCCGAAAAAACAACTCAAAACAAAGTAGGGTTCTGTAGTGACTTACCTGCTGTTGAACTCTCTCCCTCCTCATCAAACCAGGAATCAGGTGCTGGATCATTGGCATTCTGCTCCTGTGCCATGATGCTTTGCATATTTTGCAGTTAAAGCACTTTTTCTGTGTATTTAGTGTGAAACGCACGGATTTCTCTTCCTCCACTCATTTGTTTAAATGTTTGCTCCTCCCTGTCTATAAGGCACTAACTGCTAGCATCAGTGCGCGCGAGAGAGAGACAGAGTGTGTGCTGCACTCAACAAAAGTTTTTTAAATTTTTATTTTCAATAACATCTCCGCGTCGTGCGACACGAATCAATTATGAAATGCGTTGCCAGCTCTTTTAATAATCCATTTTTATGGATTAAATCGATTCAAAGTTGCAGCCCAAGATGCCGGTCTTCATTAGTAGCCGGTCTGTAGTAAACGCTGAGCTGTAATGACCCACCGCGCTTTTCGTTCACTAATCCTCTCTTTGTACCACCTGGGCTCCCACCCTCCTGCAGTGTATTACACTAAGTACCTTTTTGTGTAAAAACTGTTTTGTCATCGAATGCTATCGAGAAATGGAGAAACTAAATGAAATTTCTTTGTGTACATTTAGCCCTTTTGTCTCCACGTTGTTACCTTTTCCCGTTTTTCGCTGTGACCATCTCCAACGCAGTCCTCTGGATGAGCTGCTCAAAGATCTCACATGGAGCGTGATGTTGGGCCCCGGGTTTTATTACTACCATTCAGCACAAAATGACAGTGTCCGCTTTTTCCTCACTCTTTTACTGATTAAACGGGAAAAAAAGTAAAAATTAAACGAGCTGCTGCTAACACAACAGCCTCTCTTAACTTCAACCCAAAATAAACTCTTTTATTTATTTCCGCCCGTGCTGCCCACCCGTTTTCCACTCTCCATCAGAATCACACCTCATCCTGTAACAACTTCAATCATAACCCACAGAGTGATGTAGTTTGAGCAAAACGGTCATTTGGTTTAGCATTCAAACTCTGCACGGTAATATATAAGCAAAAGAACATTCAAGCAAAGAAGTTGCACAACATTTTGTGCTGTAAATACCATCACCATTCCGTCTGCAAAGAGAATAATAGCCTGTCTCCATTAAACACCTGTCTCTATTAAACGCTGGGGCGTCCGAATCATTTTTTAAATAAATGCCCGGGAAGATATACTACTCAAAAATCAGAGTGAAGTCACATTTTAATTTACTTTAAATTTATTTTACTTTAGTTACTGTATTTATATAGCATTCAAGTATATTAGATTTAGAATTTAAAGCAGTCATATTGCATATTTTTCTGAAAATACCACTCTTTTTCATTCTTGCACTATGCTGGGGCTATATAAGAGCTGTTTTAAATATGTATCATGATTCATGTGTGGTTTATGTGTATTTTCAGGCAGGCCAATTGAGCTTCATCAAAATACCCTAAATAATATGTATGTAAAATTAATTAGATTAGATTTTAAATTAGATGGTCATGATATGATCGTTTCTAAGCAGCTTGATTTTTTTCCACTTCTACAAATGATGCAGTGATTGTGTAGCTGCATGATGATGTCAGTCTTTTTCCAATTGTCCAGCAGATGACAGTAGAGCTCTTTTCACTTCTTGATAGATCCCCACACACTCATGTACACTGCAGTAATTACGGCTAACTAACCCAAATCACTGGTCTGCTGAAGACCAAGTCAGTCATTAAGCATGGCAGTGCCTGCCAGTAGCTGTTGGTTCTTTAGGACGATAAAAAGACTGTAGAATGGGGTATCAGCGCGTGAGTTTCAGAAGATGCTAAATGTTTTAGGATATAGACATTCCTAGCAAGAGAGTTATCTCACCCCAAGATGAAATGCTTAGAACGATTACCATAACTGACCTGGTTTATGGCCATTGATGCACATTTTTAATGTATTTTTGGGGGTGCAACAATGAATCGGTCTGTATTGATTCATCAACCAAAACGGTGCATGAGCTGATGTATTGATCAGACACATTAAAATCGCAGTGTTCATTCCACGATTCATTTGACTTCATTTTGCTGTGTGCAATGTATTTTACTGAGAATCTGCTTTATACATCAGTGTATTTGACCATTAATAATTAAATGTTGAAATTATGATCTGTTTGCATGTGTGAAATGATGGAAATTTAGTTAATTTTGTAATATTTAATATTTTTTTATATCGACTGCAGACCCCCAGTATTGGACCAAATCACTGCTATTTTAAGGTATCAAAAGTTTATTAAATCATTGGCTGAAATAATCTAATTGAATCGTGAGGACACTTACACCTTTAGTTCTTTGTTTATGTGTGCGTGTGTGCGTGTGTGCGTGTGTGCGTGTGTGCGTGTGTGCGTGTGTGCGTGCGTGTGTTTGTGTGT
>JBBIGC010000033.1:4699634-4712892 GCA_037576955.1 Lepidarchus adonis
GTGTGCGTGTGTGCGTGTGTGCGTGTGTGCGTGTGTGCGTGTGTGCGTGCGTGTGTGTGTGTGTGTGTGTGTGTGTGCGTGCGTGCGTGTGTGTGTTTATACTGTATCTTTTATGAAAACAATTTTCAAGCTGATATACAAAAGTACAGGTACCTGTTACCAATGGAGCTGTATTTTTTATGGCCCCTGTAGCAAAAGCAGTTGTTCGCATTTAACAATTACAACTAAATTGAACTCAGTGATTGTTAAGACTCTCATTTATGGTATAAGGCTTTTAAGTTTGCATCATTAATCATCAAGTGTTAGCACTCTGAAGCAGAGCGAAATGCCTGACAGAGCGAATGAAATACCTCAAATTCATTTTCCTTTGTTTAAAGATGACTTTATGAGGATGGCATTTCTGTCTGGAATGCCTGTTCATTGACGCTGGTTTATTTGTGTCTTTCTTTTTTTATTACACCATTATATCTGATAGCACAATCTGTTGCTTTTTCTTTTTTTTACTTTATTTTACCTTTTAGCTGTGATCATCCCATATATTTAACTGCATGGTGCTAAAGCGCAGTGAATTCTCTGCATTCTTGATAGTGATGTTCTTTAACAGTTAAACAAGGAGAATTTCTCAGAGCTAATAGCTGAAAGTGGCACATTATTTTCTAAGCTGCATTTAGCTATTTTGTGGCTTTTTATTAAACCTCTGCAGTCTTGGTGTACTGGTGAAACTTATCTTTCTTTAATCTTGGATGTTGCTCTCAGATGACTGGAACTCTCCAAATCATATACCTGTGGTCCAGGAGTAGTCTTTTTTACCGCACTGTGGTCACACACATGGGCTTTGTAGAAATGTTAGTTTTTTTCCCCCTCAATATTTGGATTATTTCTTTTGTCAGAGATGGAATGTAATCTAAATCTGAAGGCACACTGTGTCTGGTTGAGAGTTAGCCTTTCATGCAGCTCCTTCATTTCTGCTGTACCTTATTTTCTGGGTCACTACCTGTGCCTCTTCACTTTTGAAAAAAAAGATAGAGAGAAAGGAAAAAAATACAGAGCTGCTTAGAGAGCCCTCTCCAAGTGCTCCTTAGAGGGTCTTGGACCTCCTGAAATGTGTGAGCCTCTTCTCGCAGTACTAGGTGTCCATTTCATCCTCTTTATTTCTGACAGCTTGTGTTTGGTTCATTTGTTTAATAGAATTAGATACTGTTTATTAATGCTTGTGCTGCTTGTGCTTCCCAGTCCACTGTGGTCATGTTCAGAGATGCAGATATCAAGGGGAAAATTGCCAGTAATGGATGAACGTGAACATTTTGTCATGCTGCACACTCTTCGTATAGGGGCTATAAAGGACTGCTACAGAGCTGCAACAGAGTCTTAAATGTGTAATAGTGTCTGATCTTTGACATCTTGGTCTTCATTATCATCATCATGTTACTGATGCCCCTCAGACAATGGAGGGAGTAAACAGGAAATGGTCAAAGTGCATAGTGCTCTGCAGTTCTAGAGCTGCCCTGCCCCATAACCCCTGACTGTGAATACACCAATTCAGTCAACAGTCCTAGATATATTATACTCAATATTGTAGTTTGGCAGAAGAAAAATGCACAATTTGCCTTTACCTCAGATATAGCCAGTGAGCCAAGATGTGTTTGGTGTCCTAAGTTTTAGTTTTGCACTGGAGCTACAAGGCTATGTATCTAATGAATAACTGAAGGTTATACAGATATCGCAGTGCAAACTACACTGAAATCCCCACATCCTGCAAATAAAATGCTAAAGCTTCCATTTGTAACAGTCATTGAAGTACTATCACGTATCAGACTTAAAGTGGGCTAGTTGACTGCCACTACTTTTTAGATATGCAGAATGCTGTTTTCCATTTTTTATAGATGACAGCATATCATATAGTCTTAGAAATCACATAAGATTCAATTAAATTTACAATCAATTATTTAACATAGGTAGGGGTGTGAATTTTGATAGCTTATCCTGATTGCTTTATAGCCAAATTGGCCAAATTATTTATTGTTATTTATTGTTTTTATTATTATTTGTTCCTTTGATTTTTAATAACCATAATTTTTAACTAACCCTAGCCAGATTCACAATGTTAATAACCTTACTTGTTTTGTAATGGGCCAAACTGGTAAATGACAACTGGCTTTATTTCAAATATCCTCCCTAGTTTAGTGCTTATTTCCACCTAACACACCCCAGGGTTGGGAGGGTGGAGGCTAGCACATGTTTCCTCCAAGTCATGTGAAGTCAGCCATCGCATCGTCTTGAACTTCTGCCATTGCAACGTCATTAGACGTTTTCTGTTATGTCCGCTAACAGATGCCCACATTGGTTAACATTGTGCTACTTGTTGGGGGGAGAGGGACTTTCATTCTACCCACACATTTGTTTTATTTTCAACTGAATATATGGTTAAGGACAGAATTAGAAGATTGTATGAAGTACAGTTTGTGAGACCTTTAAAATGTTCTTTATTTGTATGTGAATGTGACTAAAACATCTGATTTACAATTGTCCTAATTAGACAAAAAATAACATTTGTGTGTGGCAAAAGGACTTGAACCTGTGCTTTCAGGTTCAAATATAATTTTTCTGTTGTCTTTGTTTTTAGGACTAGTGTAAATGTGATGGTTTGGCTAATATTTATGCTGAAGCATGTGGAATTCTAAAGGGTTCACAAAATTGCAAGCATCCCTGTATCACTTTAAGAAAAGAACCAGAGGAAACCTAAGACAAATGGTACGTTCATTTAGAAAGCAGGGTACTAAGATCTCAGAGTGCTTTCTTAATGTTTTTTTTTTACTATGGTGCTGGCTTACTTTCAGCTTAATGGAAACACACAACCAATCCTGTTTCAGAACGCTGTAAGGCTTGGGTGCAGCACTCCCAAATTGAGCCTTTAAGGTTCCCTCTTGAATGTGTTCGAGACACATTAGGCCTCTTTTATCTTTTATGAGCTAATCAATACCTCATAAAAGTTTACAGGAATAGCCAGGGATCCTTTTACAGTGTCTTAGCTCCATGTTATCTACACTGGGAAGCAGATGGGGTGGGGAGATGTGAGTCAGGAAATTTCACTATAACCCAAGCTGAGGTGTGTGTTTTTCTTTTTCTTTTTGCTTAGTAGGGAAACTATAGATTTAAATGATGCAAAATCCTAACACAGTTTACTGTAGATGGGTGGGTTCATTTTCAATGATTGGTGGATTTGTTCTGAAATATCCATTTGTATGCCTTAGGTTTTTATCAGAATATGTAGACATTTTGCTAGGCATATAAAAATGGGCACAGATATTCTTAATACTTGAATTTTTGTTCAGTTAAACTATTCTGATATAAAGAGAGAGGGAAGATTTGCGCTTTTGAAGTGCTTTTTTGCTGCACCACCCCTCACTGTCTCCAGTCATTAGAACTGATGCGCTGTTGTTTTCAGTTGTGTTTTTTTTCCTTTTAACTGCAAGACTGACTTTCTGTAAAAGAACTAGAAAACCATAGTGGACTGAATCATTTGGATTTGGAACCTGAGTAGGATTGGTGGAAGCATTTTTAATAAGTAGGCGTAAGAGTTGAATGCTCACAGACTCTCTCTTTCAGGCCCCCTGTGGAGTTCAAACGGAGTGCCTCGAGCCAGCACTGTTTCCGTGTACATAGTCTGCATTAATATGCCACCCTAAAGGGCTCACCTCAGTGCCACACAGAGATGCTGTAGGTCTAGACACAATGTAGACTTGTTAGTGGAGGCCTTTCTAATAAATGACTTTAGTGCAGCATTCATTAGAAATGGAAGGACATACTGTTCAATTTTGCTAATTTTTGCTTCAATAACACATTTTCCTGTAGATACTGTCAGAAAGAAAATATGCCCAAGTGTGCAAAGTGAAAGCAACATTGGCAAGAAAAACAAAAAAAAATTCTGAGAGGGACCAGGATGCAAAATGGGAATGGATCATTCTCTGGGCCACACCAGATAGTGGGGATTGTGCATGGACTTTCCACCTTTACGCAAAATGTATGTTTTACTTAATATTTATTGCATAAGTTTGTGTTAAAGAAACCATTGCAATGGGTAAAGTAATTGATTGTGAATACATGATCATGCAACAATAGCTCCCACTGAGGATGCTGGTTCTAGCATTTCTTAAATTGTTCTTAAAAACCTTTTATATCAAGAATAGTCCAAGAACTAAGTAGAACTAGCAATAAAATTCTTTTTTTCGCGATATAAAAGGTTTTTCTCTATTTAAAATTAAGACATTTTTGATATAATGTCAATAAAGCTTATTCTATCCGTTTTGATGGGTGACATGAAAAACCAATGAAAAAGAACAGCGCAGCCTTCAGGTTAATTCACTCAAGTATAGAGTAGTGCTAGCAACTGGTAAAAGCAATGTTTGTGTTGCTTCAGCCTTGAGAAACTGATGCATCAGGAGAGAGCTAGATAAAATAAAAATGACGTCAGAAAAATGTAAATGAAAACTCGTTAATGAAGAAGACAAGCCAATGGCCACAGTCCAAGGCTCAAAAGGCGAGGAAATTGTTGAAAGGGTCTGAAGAATTCGGTGGCATGTCTGAAGCATGATCCAGCAGAGGCTGGTTATACCACTCACCACTTTTTTTACTATCTGCCATCATTTTGCCACATCAAAATATTGTATTTAAGCAGCTGATTAAAGAAACTGAACCCTATTGCCAACTGCCTAGATGGTGTTTCCCCAGGTATACATGTAGTGTAGAGATATTACTGAAAAAGAGCTGAACCATAGCATAGCTGAGCCAAGAATGGAATGTGGAAAACAAACTGGGAAACCATGTTTTTTTGTTTGGTAGATCAGCAGTCCCCAACCTTTTTTGCGCCACAGTCCGGTTTAATGTCAGACAATATTTTCACGGACCGGCCTTTAAATACAAAAACTGTGGTATTTTGTAAATATAATAATACGTTAATCCACTGTGTAATTATGTAAGTTTATTAGATGCCTCCTCCTGAAATGCACCAATAATGTCCTCCTCTCTGTTGCTTATGCGGTTGCTATGGTAACTGAAAAGTTTTCAGTGCTGTTGTGGCAATCTCAGGGTATTCTACCATGACTTTTATCCAGATTACTGGCAAAGTTGATGTCTTGAACACACTTAGATGCTACGGATTGAGATTGTTTTTTTAAAAGTTAATTTTTTCTACGGCTCGGTACAAAATGCTCCACTGCCCAGTACCGGTCTGTGGAACGGTGGTTGGGAACCACTGTGCTAGACCGCAAAATGTGACTGTTACTGATGCTGTTTTACATGGAAAAACCAAACAGTTTGGAGCTGAACTAGGATTTTAATGATTTTCAGTACTCAGATGGTGAGCTGTGTTGTTTCAAGGCCAGACACAGCTAAGCAAGTCAAGTCGTTTGCGGTGAAAGTGTAGGGGTCTTCACTTTTTAATCCATTACAGAAGCTCGCCAACCCAGCCTCTTGCCAAATTTAGGACCTTGACCACTAGTGGTGAGCTTACGAGGTTTGACTGTAAATATATTGAGATCAACTGAAATTATTGTGATATGATTTTTAACATATCACCCATGTCAAGAACAAGGTATTTGGAAATCAGTGGATGATGATATGGATGAAATCGTTTTATGGATCACAGGGGAACCATGCAAGCACATAGCCAAATTTAGACAGGTACCTCCAAATTCAGCACTGATTTAAAGTGTCATTGTGATGTACCACTTATCAGACTTGACCGCCACCCATTTCAGTTCCCTCTTAGACATTAAATTAAATTGAAGCTAGAAACAATGTTTGAAATATGATTTATATAACAAACTCATTGTTACTCATTGTTGAATCTCCACTATCTAGAGGGCGGTAGTTGGTTCCCTGCAGTATATTTTTCTCAGATGATGTCAGTAAAACACAAATGAACATCTGAATGTCACTGCTGACCAGGTTTATGGTCATAGTTTACACTGATTTGCCATAACATTACAACCACCTGCGTGCATTTTTGTTGTTTGCAGAGACTGGTACACTCTGTGCTTGTCACCTTTCTACCACAGCCAGTATTGATCTACTTGATTGATTATATTCTGTGGGATCGCAGCAGGTCTAGCCTTTGTTCACACATCATCGAACCTTGGATGCACATGAACTACTGTCGCTGATTTATTGATTGTCATCTTTGAATGACTTTTGGTAGATAGTAATCATTGCATTTTGAAAACATACCATAAGACGTGACCTGGGCATTTGGCCATCACAATAACTCTGCCCTTGTCAAAGTTGCTCTGATAATTATGCTTTCCTGTTTTTTCTGCTTCAAACACATTAACTTCAAGGACTGGCTGTTCAGTTGCTGTATATTATATCCCACTCTGTGACCAGTAGTACTGTAATAAGATTCTAAGATGATCTGTGTTACTCACTTCACCACTATAATCATTTATATTGTTGTAGTTGATCAGCATATGCACATTATTCAGAATAATAAAGTACTACATCAAAAAGCATCAGGAAAATTGTCTTAATAATACTGCACAACAAAACAAAGTTTTTGCTTCTTGAACATTGTTGGGTGTGTCTTATAGATTTTTGGGTGCTGATCATGAAGATCATATCAAAATATACCCATCATGTATGTTTAAAAAAAATAAAAATTTTATTTGTATCCAAACATTTTCACTTCTATAAGTGACTTCTCAACAATAGTTTGTGCAGCCCGGGCTTGTCCAGGAATAGAATCAGGCCAGGTTGGAAGCTGTTCATTGCATTCTTTGCATGTGGAAACCAGCAAAGGATTGGACCTTCAATGAACCAGATGACGAAACTGCAATGCAGTGTACTGACAGTGACATTGACCTGGATTTTGAACAGTGCTTATCAGGCGATCCACATCTGATAACACAGTCCAAATTGACTGATTTGGTCAGAGTTTTGGGTCTGTCAAAAGCAAAAGCTGAGCTGCAGGAATGGTGTTTGTTATCACCAGGTACAAAATTTTCGAGACCGACTCATGAAGAATTTTGTGAAGGCAATGAACAAGGAAAGCAAAGGTTTTCATTATTTAAGACATATGTTCCCAAGAATAACTGATGCTAAGATCAAGAAAAGGACATTTTTGTTCGCCCCAGATCAGACAAGATCTGTTAGTTGGGCCAGAAACAATTGCCTAGAAAGGCTTTAAAGACATTGTTGACTATTTTCTGTGCAATTACAGAGCCCCAAACTTCATTCAACTAGTAGACAAACTTCTCAAAGCATACAAGACAATGAAGTGCAACATGTCACACAAGATTCATTTCAAATCTCGGAGCTGTCAGTGACTAACACAATGAAGAGGTTTCACCAGGACATTGCTACAATGGAGAAACAATACCAGGGCAACTGGAATCCATCATTGCTTGCTGACTACTGTTGGACACGTGATGCACCAGACACTGAATACAAAAGAAAATCAAGAGCAAAACTCTTTTAGTTCTGTTGAATTTAATAGCTTATGTGAAACATAAACGTGACTAAATACGTTATTGTCAATAAACATATAAATGTCTATTTCTCAAAGTTCCTATGTGATGTTCCTACTGCTTGTAAAACAAATTTACAGTGAATGAGAATAGCTTTTTATAACATTTTGACCATTTAAAGACCCATAGCAGTCCTGCTGACCACTGAAAGTGTCTTTTATATCAAACTTTTGATCAAAGCTAGCACATGTTGACACAAGACTTTCTGAAAGGCAGAGTTGCAAAAGACAAAGAATCAATTCTAAAGCATTGCCCTGCTGAACCCTGATCTGAGAGAATGCAAATTTCAGCACTTTTAGCATTGATTCATCCTTTGAAGTCATTTTCATTGATAGTATAAAAGGCCAGGAAGCCCAGGAGAGAGTGAAGGAGGAAGGGACAGAGTGCTCTGATGTCCTAAAGTCTTAATATACATTAAACTTGAGTTATTTACATCGATGTGAGGATCCCAGGGCACCAAATTCACACGTTCTCACAGACGTGGAATTTGAACATTGTAATGATTTTCTTGCAGTTGTGTCAGCAATACTCTACATTTCTTATCTTCTTGTAGCACCAGCAAGCCTCATTTAAATGATCATTAAGCCTGTCTGGTTTGCTGTTTACAGGGTTTCATTTTACACTAGAAGAACAAGGGAAACGAAGTGTACTAAAATATCTGCTTGCTTTTGCTTTGCCTTTGTTTTTGAGTGGTACTAGCAAGTGTTTTTTCCCGTTCAGCTAAGCTAGTGACATCCTACTTGGCTGCAAACGATGTCTTCAGCACCAGTGAGTGAGCATGCAAATCTAAGCTTTTCCAACACTGCCCAGACTTTCTAACACAGACCCAGGCCAAAATGCACTGATTGCTCATGTTTCACTGCAAATGTGACAAGAGCAATGCCATTACGCAGCTATTGCAAAAGCTCCTGGGCTAAGGCAAGAGCAAAAGCCTTTCCCTTAAGTGCTGTATGAACAAAGCACTCTTCTAAGTGAGACTTTCAGGTGCCTAGGAAAAGATTCTCTGCTTTAGGACATCTGTTACAACAGTGTCACTAATGATCTTGCATATGACCTGACAAAATGCACCAGTGTATGTTGGAGAAAGAGAAAAAAGCTAAGAGATGCAGAGAAGGTTATGGTATGGCATTCTTGAGAGGATAGAAGTTAACTGATTACTCAGGATAAACTAATTTAATAATCAGGAAAGTAACAATACTTCTGCAATCAAAATGAACCAATGGGGTTATTTAACCTGAAACAACGCTAACGTTAAATAAATAAATTGTGTGGTATTTTAATAAATGGATAGCAAGACAAGATTAAGTGAAAGTACATTTTGGTTAATTAAACCAAATACAGAGAACTGTATTTCAATAAAAGATGACTAAATTGCCCAGATACTTTTTTGTTTGTTTCAATTGTTTTGTTTTTAGTTTTTTTTTTTTGTGTGCTTAATCAACAGCTGACTTTTATGTTGGATTTAGAAAATCTGTATTTCCCAACTTTATTTGACTAATGCAAATGTGTAGCATAACTGAATTAAGCTAATGTGACTATTTTTTTGTAACCTTGGACCAAAGCAATACCTGGCAATTAACACCTTATGGTGGCTTATACCAACATATTTTTCTTCCTCCCCATTGGTTCACACCAAAATTCATATGTGAAGTGTAGTGTTCACAAGACACAATGAAAGCTTAAGGTGCAGAGCAATGGGTGGGGGGGGTGTGTACTCACGTTCATTCAATCGCTATGAAATAAGTTCAGAAAAGAGAAGCACAGAGACACGGCGTCACAGAATAATCCACACTCTGTTCCAATGTTCTCAAAGCCAAACTCCCACTTTAAATATGGCTGGGGTGTCTCAGCCGAGCTTTTAGTCACAACACAAGTTTAGAGCACAAACTGACTTCATAATATATTCAAAATATTGACACTTGGGGCACAATTTGGACATTTTTATTAAGGGGTGTACTATTTTTTTTTTTTTACCAGTGGTCTAGACATTAATGGCTGTGTGTTGCCTTATTTTGAGGAAACAGCAAATTTACCCTGTTATACAAGCTGTACATTGACTACATTACATTGTATCAAAGTGCCATACCTGCAGATAGGTAGAGTTGTGTTCACTAATTACAAGAAAATGGATCATTTGTTTTTTGTGAAGTAATCAAGTCAGCCCTACGACTGGTAACACGACTGGGAGAATGAGTAAGTGAGGCAAAGGGCAGAGAGCGACACCAAATTGGAGTGAAGGAGGGC
Organism: Lepidarchus adonis; assembly: GCA_037576955.1. Classification (NCBI taxonomy): domain Eukaryota; kingdom Metazoa; phylum Chordata; class Actinopteri; order Characiformes; family Lepidarchidae; genus Lepidarchus; species Lepidarchus adonis. The sequence continues at coordinate 4,709,399 of JBBIGC010000033.1, forward strand.
TCTGTCAAAGGTTTAGAGAAAGAAGGAGAACTAACTAGACAAAAGTGACATGCTGGTGGTGACTTAAGACTTGTACTTCTGTGTATGAGATGTTAAGAGTCTCAAGTCAAAGGTTTTAAGGAAAATCATTGCAGTGGTACTGCTTTCGTGATTGGAGTCTGAATTAACACCTTGACAATACTATCTATCGAAAGACAGAAAGAGAGGTAGAGAGAGAGAGATGGTGGAGACACAGTGAAGAGACAGACAGACAGAGAAGTTAGAGAAAGAGAGACACATATAGACAGAAAAAGAGAAAGCGAGAACATGAAGGGAAGTGAGAGTTAAGAACCGAGAGGGATTGTGTGTGGGGCTTTATTTTGGTATGTGGATGGTTTGAGAGATGTTCAAATTGAGTTGCAGCCATAAGTTCCTTTCATTGTTTCTCTTTCAGTGTTTAATCACTTGGTAGCGTTTCAGCATTTCTTAAATTATTCATTGTAAATACCATTGCATATTCTAAATGACTCATTGTAAATATCATTGCATATTCTAAATGACTCATTGTAAATATCATTGCATATTCTAAATGACTCATTGTAAATACCATTGCATATTCATTAACTGGGAGATAGGCAGCAACAAGCCGTATGCAAATAAAATCCATGGTATGTTAGATATACTCCTTCGTTAGTTTTTTCATTCTGTTCTCATGAAAATAGACTGTACACCCATTTTCTTGTCTTTATTTTCTTGTTTTTGTTGATGCTGTACCTGTGGATTGAGCATGGGAAACCTTTTAGGACAGACTCTTTTTTTTTTTTTTTTTTTTTTTACACAAAACACTTTCCAAATGCTGACTGTTGACTGAAAACCACACTAAACGGCCTATTCTAGAAAATTCTTGAGAGTGATGTATTTCTGCCTGTAAAAATAAACCCAGAGCTCACTGTGACTAACATTGCTGGCTTTAGTAACTGTCCTATTTTATGTAATTGTTATGTAATTCTTTACTGCAGCAGTATTACACTAGTTATTAATCTTAAGATTTATTATTCAGTTACTGCAATGACTCTTATATATGTACGCATTAAGGTGAGGTTCTGAAATCTGCACCCACATATAGGGCTGTGGGTATGAAGGAATAAAGCCTTTAAAACTACAATTGGTATGAAGTATTTTTCTGGTTTTGGTGATTTAACTTGCTAATGTATTGCTCATGTAACACAAACTCAATAGCAGTACAAGCGAACTGTGATTTAAAATGTATATATCATTTGAAAATAAGTAAACAAAAACGGCACTGATGGAAAAAGCTGTTCTTGGATCAGATTTTTGAAAAATTATGTCTAATGTCCTAAGACATAGTTGCCACTCAGGTGGTCTAAAATCCTACCCTATTGTGTATATTGGCTGCAGCTAACAGCTTTAAAAATGGTCCTAAACCTAAAACAAGTCTTCACCACTAATTAAGAGCTGGCTGTGGTTTGAGTGGGTTAGAAGAAAGTTTTTGGGATGTTTTTAAAGAAAATACCTGGGCAGCTAGTGTGTTTGCACAGTCAGAGAAGATACTTGTGCCACAATGATTATGCAGCTGCAAGGACAATGGAACTAGCAAGTAATGTAGGCTTGCAGCCCACAGATGAACAAACTGTAGATCAGGTTTTCTTTTTTGACACTGTGTAGCATACTTTTATCCATTAAAGTGGACAAAATCAGGTTGACTTCCTTTGCCTTAAGGGAGACACTACAAGTCACTGTAGTGTTTCTTCAAACTTGCTTACTAAAACATTTTTCTTTAATATGTGCTTTTTCTCTTTACTGCTGGTCTTCATGGACAGGCCCTGACCACAGGCAGCATCCCCGGCTTCATCGATGTGGTAATGAACCTGAACTCTCCAGCTCTTCTTGAGGATAATCTCATCTGGCAGGCCAAGAATGCTGGAAAGAGAATGATCTTTTATGGAGATGACACCTGGGTGCGGCTTTTCCCCAAGCACTTCATGGAGTACGACGGGACTACGTCTTTCTTTGTCTCTGATTACACTGAGGTGAGGTGGGGGTACCTCTACATGATACTTTTTAATTCTAATTCTATTTTCATCAAAATGTACAATGATTGCTTTTGTTTAGTGCTGTATATTTTAATTACTTTTTTAGTTGTTGTAAGATATTAGATTTATGAAGTTATGAACTATGAAGAAAAGATCATTCAAAGTAACTGCAACTTGGCTTGATGCAGTTTTATACACTCTTGGCATTCACTATAACAGTTTCTTGAGGAGCCACCTTTCACATATACTGAGCACTTGTTACATTTTTTTGCATTAGGAAATAAAAGTCAAAGTACACATGTAAAAATGTGTAAAAATATGTAATATATACACTAAATAGCATACACAATATTCGAACACTTCTGTAAAAGCAGCTATATTGTACTTAATATGTTATATCTTGGCCTGGTGACACTTTGCCATTCTCAGTAGTGATGGATTAGTGGGTGTTTTCCTAATCTAGCTATCAAATCCAAATGCATGAAAGAAATTGCTCAGAGGAAAACAAAGTGCATGGATATGCTTCTATGCTTTCAGCATCTGTTGGCTTCCCATAATGTTTGATTTGTGGAGAAAAGTTAAACCCCCAAAAAAGTAATTCGAAAAGACATTTTCAGAACAAGCACATTGCAATTGCTGAAAAGCAAAAGCCTGGAGATGAAAGAAAGAGGCGTTTCAGCCCTACTGCAGAAAGCAGAGCAGAGCAAAGGTAGCTTAAAGAAATGGATCAAATCTCAACTCCACTACTGCTTCCTGGCAGCTCGGGAGATAGGAATGCTATAGTAATAGAAAGTCATTCACAGTGAGTGAATACATGAAGATTTGTTTATTAAAACTACAGAGCAGCTCACCAGTAAGAGAAATTGTTTTTGCCCCCTACCCCCTTAAAAATAACAAAAGTTTAAATTTGATTTCTTATTGTAGTAATTACCTATTTTCATAAATGCAACATAATATCACATTAATGTTTTATCAATTACAAAGTCCACTTTGTGGTAAATCATTAGAGAGAATGTTGACAGGCTAGTTTACACTAGTGGTAACTCCATTTAAAGGGTTCAAATATATTTGGCATCTTTAGACAGTTTTTTTTTTTCCTTTTTGGCCAAAGTTGGCTCCTTAGACATTAAATAATTGCTGTTCTTTATGCTAGAGGGATATAAAGCCTCCCCAGCATTATGCTGTATAGTGTGATGTACCTTTAGAATTAGTTTGAGTATACCACAGCTAATCATCCAACATCAGTCCTGATCTGAATAGTGCTCTTGTGGCTGAACACAATCACATCCTCAAGATTCAAGAGGTTTTTATTGTCAATACAGCTGTACTTAGTACACAGTATATTAAAATAGCGTTTCACACAGCCCCCCACCCTGGTGCATTGTAAAGAAAAAGAGATAAAATCTAAACTACAAAAACAGAATATAATAACTATACATATACTTTAAAACAAGAGGGAGA
>JBBIGC010000033.1:4724583-4757620 GCA_037576955.1 Lepidarchus adonis
TATTTCAATACACTGTGTACTGTGTATATGGCTGTATTGACAATAAAAACCTCTTGAATCTTGAATCTTGAATCTGTTCTTGTGCTGTCCTATTTTGACACTCGCTGTGTCCTGCAGGAGTCTGAGGGTACACTTCCTAATCTGCTGGTGCTCTGTGGTGACCATGGCATGTCAGAGACGGGCAGCCATGGAGGATCTTCGGAGCCTGAGATCAACACCCCTCTCGTCCTTATCAGCCCTGCTTTTCAGAGGAAAGGTGAGCTTTATTCACTGTGCATATAACCTTCATCCACTCAGAACTCTAGGGTTAGGAGTAGCCATACATTTCAGCTGAGGCGTAGCAATTATTATAGTGTATGAATAAAACATTTTGGACTTGCATGTATAAAATATGACCTCAAATATGAATATAAATATAATGAATCATAGGTCAAATTCTATTAAGATTAATGTTAATTACTTTACTGCTATTAACCGCAACAACAATAACAGTAACCATAACATTTCCACCACCATGCTTTACAGTTGATATGCTGTTCATCTTCTGAGAGAAGCAGTCGTGGGTTTCTAACCAGTCAGTAGTTTTATAGGAGAACACAAAAATAAGCACATTATTTAGTCAGTTCCAAATTAAACATAATACAAAATAAATTGTAAAATCTCAATTCTGATCAGTCAAAAGCTTTCATTTTCTACAGAATAACACACTACATTTGATTTTTATATTTCAGTTTTGTTCAAAGTGGGCAGTGAGGGTCATATACGACGCACTGTGAAGCTGATGAACTGCTGTCTGAGAGAAATGTTTACACTCAGGGAACTTTTTAACAGTTCTAATGGATGAAAGTGCTACAGATTAAACTACAGAGTAAAAAGATTAGTCGTATTACCTGTGACACATCATCTTGCATTATTGGTCTTTACTTGAGCTAAACATGTTGGGGCTTCCGGTCCTGGACAATTTCTCAGTTGTTTGAAGTCTACAGTGTTAATTCCTTTGAAATAATATAAAGATCTTTTTTAAATCTCTCCCCAGGCACCTCACAGCTTTTTTTTTAATAGGTCTTTGAAAATTCTTTAGATCTTGGTATGATGACACATCACATGTCAAGAAAAATAAGTACTTCAGACCATAGATGACGAGTCCAATAAGACATGTTCCACCTTCAGGAGATTCTTATTAATGACTTCTAATCTACAATACTTTATTCATATGGACTTGGTGTGGTAAATTTATTAGTGTAGCATGAAATTAGTCTGTTTTTTGTTTATTTAAATGATGAAAATAAATATTAGTAATGTCTCTTTAACTTCATCACTTTCTTCCATTCTATCACACAGAAGAGTTTAATCAAAGCCCTTTGAACATTAAGTGCATTGCACCTACTTTTTCATCTATAAAAACTATTAAACTATTGTTTCCGGGGTCACAGAACTGGTCAAATCTGGGTCACATAGGGCCCCCTGAAACATCTCTAAGGCCCTTTGACATAAATTCTCTCCAACACAGCACAGCTTGCTTATCATAAACAAAACTGTAAGTTCCCCTCAAGGACACAAGGCACCATTAAACACAAACACAACAGATAAGAGTGCACACATCTCTCTCTCTCTCTCTCTCACACACACACACACACACACACACACACACACACACACACAAATACCGGAGCATGTGTCAACAAAACGCCACCTAAAAACATCAACGAACATCAATATACGTATCTGAACACGCCCATTGACACGCCCATTGACATGCCCATCTTTCAGGATTCTATAAGACTCCTGACAAAATTCAGTCTGGTGTGCTCAGATTTCAAACTCCTTTTTGGACAAATCTGAGTCTCTCGCTCTTTCTCGCTCTTGCTCTCTTTTGCTCTCACTCTCTGTCTCTCTTTGGGATCCCAAAGCAAGATAATTTTGACTTTCCACAAATTCTTAACTTGTAACTGTAATTTTTCTCTCTGTCTAATAAACTCTTTAAAATCAGTCAGCAACCTGACCTCTTCCTAAAAGGATGCAACACAAGGAGCAAGTTAAAATATCAAAAAAACATTGTTTTAATTGCCACTACCTATGTAGCCTGTCACAGTCACTTAAAACACCAAGTTTCTAAGTGTGTAAATAAAGCAAAGGCAATACTGAAGTTTCAGATTACGGATTGGAGCTGACATTTAGAAAACAGAAACATTTAATTCTCTTATTCAGAAAATTTATCTACAGGGAAAATGTATGTTAAAAGACCTTCTGATAACCAAAAATATCCAATTCAGTATTTTTTATCCTACATACATTTTTCCACTGAATATCACAAAAATATTTTGCGAAACCAGTGACACTTGGGAGAAAAAGGGGCTTTGACAGTTACGCAAGAGCTGGGCAATATGGAACAAAATCTTATACCAATATTTTTTTTCATATCAGTCTTCATCAATATACAGTATATCATAATCAAAAACAAATGACTAATTCTGTGAAGTGTAAGGGTTATTCTGGTGTAAATTATTAATTTTCTGTCAGGTGTATCATAGAACAGTATACAAGTGTATTTCAGATCAATAAAATAGTTATAAATATAATAAACCAAAATCTTCATTCTAACCAGTCGATAGTGTCACAGGAGAACACAAAAACATTCTTTAGTCAGTTCCAAATTAAACAAAAGAATATAGAATATAAAAGAAAATAAGAAGAAAAGAATATAAAATAAATTCTTAATTCTGATTGAAAGTTTTCATTTTCTTTAAAAGAAGACACTATAGATTCTACAGGAGAACTCACTAAATTATTTCAGATTTTAGTCTTGTTCAGTCAAGTGGACAGTGCAGTTGGTGAACTGCCATCTGAGAGAAATGTTTACAGGGAACTTTTTACAGCTCTAAAGGATGACACTGCTCCAGATAGTAAAAAGATTAGCCGTATTACCGGTCTCTTTGTGGGAACATGCTTTAGACACAGTGTTCAGTTTGTGCTGCTCTGCTTCTGACTGTAAACAGCCCAAAATATTTCTATACTATTGAATTCCACTTTTTTTTCTCCTTCTTTTTAGCAATGTCCATGTTTTTTGTTGTTGTTGTTTTGTTTGTTTGCTTGTTTGTTTGTTTGTTTTCGGGCTGTGTCCATTGACACATTGTTATTGATAATACTGTTGTTCAAGTGTTTCAAGTGTTCAACATTTGTCCTCACTCCCACTCCTGATGAATTAGCATAAGCTGCTAAATTAGCCCAACCATGCTGTTACGTCTGGCTCCTCTTTGTGTCAACCTAACCTGGTAGTTGTAACACTATTTCAGCCACGTGATTGGTTCAGCACAGCTCCTTTCTCATTTTCATTGACTTTTTTTGTTGTCTGTCAAAACATGGATGGAATTAGTTTTATCAAGAATATTTTATACTAAAATTAAGAAATGTTAAATTGCGATAATTATCATTATCGTTTTATTGCCCAACTTTAGGCACCAACTCTGGTGTGATTTTTGAAAATGTAAGTTGTTTTCCCTTCACAGAAAAAAAACAAAACATTTGGACCCTGATATGGGATGTCCACCAAAGAATGACTTCAGAAGTCTGGGATGGGGGATGGTCAGTTCTTATTTGATGACAAATGTAGCCATTATTGGAAAACTTCTGACATTTATATGAGGTTTAGTTACAACATTTTCTTATTATTTTTCCATCCATTCAGACTATCACTAGCAAACTTCATCACCATATATCACCATTACGCCGGGTTGTGTTCCTCTGAGTGCGACGTTAGTCGAATTTCAACGTAAGTTGGAGCTCACGCATATAGCTAACACCAGTCTCTCTCATTGAGATAATTATCACAATTTAACATTTCTCGATTTCAGTAAAACTAATTCCATCCATGTTTTGACAGACAACACAAAAAGTCAATGACAATGAGAATGGTGCTGTGCTGAACCAATCACATGACTGAAATAGCGTGCATTCTACTACTGTACATGTGCTGCCAACTGCCTCTCGCCACTACTTCCAGAAAGCAAGTCTTTTCACATATTTTATTAACCATCTATTTTCCAGCACCAGACAATACATAGTCCACAATGCTTTGCTCCCCATGAAACATGCCAAATCCCACAACAACTTGGAGTGCAAACGCTGTATTTTTATTTTTTTTTATTTTTTTTTTTTTCTGCCTAATCTAATTATTAAGGAGCTAGCGACATAACCATGAATCATAGTATGTCGAATGGTCGTCCCCCTGTAGTTGTTTCTATTTCAGTCAATTATATCTTTTGATTTTAATTTTTTTTTTAATTTATCAGACAAGCCCTAGTCCTCTATTGCACTCCACTGGTGCATAGGAGGGATTATGTATCCCTGCCCTGCAAAACACTAAAAAACAGATTACCAGACAGCAGCAATTTTACCTCTCTTGTGTTGAAGCTCTAATGAAAGTTAAATCCCACTGAACTCACAGAAAAATGGATGGAATCTGCACTAAGCTGTCAAAGGGCCCATTTCTGTAAATGAAAAGCAAATTAAGAGCTCATACTGGCTGGAGTTGTTATTTACAAAGGAACTGGCTGTACCTTAAAATAATTTTTGAGCCCGGGGGCAGTTGCACACAAAGGCATGTACTTCGGATTGGCTGTAATGAATTAGATATGTAATTAAATGTGCAAGCTAGACACAATAATTTGACCAGCTCCAACTCATGTACCCATAGTGTGACTACGAAAATAAATGGAAAAGTTGCTCCAACACCAGTGTAATGGCGATCACTGCTATATCCCACAAGGTTGTATCACTACAAAATCTACAAAACACCCCTTTAGTTGTGAATGTGTTCTCTTACAGTTGGAAAGGTTGTGTCAACTCTGTTTATTGTGATTCTGGCCAACAGCTGTAAAACTCCACTTGTTATTTTAAATGAGGTTTGCTTTAAATCAAATAATGTTTGCTGTTTGCTAAAATTAGAATATTGTGGGTGTTAAACTTGGCACTCATGTCACTATTCCAGGTTTGCCCGATCAAATGCGTCTGGCGTGACAACACTTCCAGCCTTATTGCCATGCTTATTTATGAAATTATCTCACTAAATTATGCTCCAGATAATCAACATTTGCAAATATTTTTTTTCATAGTTCCATTGACAAAAAATCTCACTTTTAGGGCTGAAATGATTATTCGAGTAACTTGAATAATTTGATTACAAAAAATGCTAGTTATTTGAGTAATAATTGTCTTAATTTATGTCACAAGTCCATCTATTTTAAATGCGCAGCTCCAGTATCATTGTTTCACACTATTTTAACTGATGTGCATTTGAAAGGTTTTACATTAGAACGGCTGCTAAATGGCTAAATGTACAACGGCTGTGTGAATTTGCGCAGTGCCCAGTTACACAGAAGACGTGAAAATGCAGTCACCATATCAGAATCAGTGAGCAAACACATACAATGAATTTGATTCTGGTCGATGGTGTCTCTCTAGCACAACAGTATAAAACACCAACAGTATGTAAAGATATGTGTGTACCTGTGCCTACACCACTCCATATGTCTCTTATGGAGCATGCTTACTGCTCCAATAGGCCAATAGACACGGTTCTGATTCAATTGACAGCAGTTCTAGTGTTAAGACGGCGCATGTGAAATGAAGACCCCGGTGCTCGTGAAAGGCAGAAAATGTGTAACGTGTGGCCATTTTACACTGTAAGGCGGAGAACGTAGTGCAGTGTTTACACTGTAAAATGGACCTGGCACCACAACAGCACATCCTCAATACTGCAGCACCTGAACCAAAAGCATCATCTCAATGACTGTACTTCTCCAAGCCACTCGGAGACTCTACAAAGTACATATTTTTACGATTGCGATTACGATTGATCTAATAAAAGTTGGATCAAAAAAAAGTTAGAAACCCTACATTAGTTGCATTATTAGCCTAATTTATTTTGCATGTTGTTGCCTTCTGGCCTACATTTTTCTCCACATTCCTAAATGCAGGGATCTCTTTCAGGGATTTACATATGTCTGCTTGTGTTAAATTGATTTTGACTTGGTTTGCAGGACTATTATCCAGCTCTTAATAAGCCCCATGTCTAATAACGCAGAACATTAATTCTCCTTTTTTTCTCTCACTTCTCATCATGTCCAATAGGACCAATGTTTAATTGATTGTAAATGTGTTGGAAGACACACACACAGTCACAGACACACACTTAGTATAGTGAATTAGTGTCTCTGTGAGTGTGTTTGCTGTAAGCTGCTGCACATAAGGTGTTACTAAATGTGTCAGTAATCAGTCTCTCTCCATCTCAGTGTGTCTGTCTTTCACACACAAACACCCACCACCTACACACACACACATTGTTTGCACCCAAAAGTGTGAGGTTCTGACTTTTTTGGCACGCCATACGAGAGGCTCATTACCGTTCCTGTCTCTCCTTGACGAAAGTGTGGAAGAGCTAAGCATCTGTCTACTCCACACTGCCTGGATGAATGTGATAATTGTTTCTTTTTCTGCCTGATCTATTTTGGAGATAACATGTGCATTCACATTCTGTGCTAGTGTGTATTTAGAAGTAAACACATTCATTCAGACCATATACCAGGGTTCATGTAGAGTTCATATATGTCTATTTATTGACAGTGTATGTATTCTTATTGGCTTCTTTTTTCTAGATTTTGTACAGGTTCCTCATTTTAAAGGGATGTATACATGTGTAAAAGTATCAAAACCAGAATTCTTATTTAAGGTCTTGTTCTGAAAACCCCAAAATGTTTGGTGTTTCTACTCGGGTCAAAAGTCTGGAAGTTGGAGATTTATCCTGAGTGACGCTGCCACTCGGCCCCTCAGCCGAGCTAGTGGGCCCTTGAGCACAGGAAAAATAACATAAGCAATGGAGCTTTGCATGTTCCGTGTTTTATACTGACCCGTCACTGATCTATCTTTGCTTTGCATTGCTTTTTGAACTGTTCATTGCTGCAGTAAACAGTAAGTGTAAATTCAACTTATCATTTGGGAATGTCATCTTCTTGTGCACGGAATTATACTTTTAGCGAATGTTTTCTTGTTTTTAGATTTTTCCCCCATTTAAGCAAACTGCACCCAATACCAGGTTTGCAAAATCAGTGTATAAGTCACTGCCTGTCGTTGGGGAAATGCGGTACTAGGCTTTGAAATGAGCCGTTTCTAGCTGAATCACTTCACTTCTGCCGTTCTCAAATGACACAGTCGAAGTGTCTGCTGTATCAGACTAGATCCTCTTTCTTCTTTCTAATAAAATGGAATAGCATTTATTGAGCTGTTCTTTTCTCCCTTAAGCAAATTGGGTTATTTTAGATTGGGAAGAAGTAAACACCATCTTCATCAAACTTCATTCTGATTGTAGTATTTCATGTGGAATTGTGTTTGCATGGGATTTATATCTTGCCTGTGTATTACACCAACCAGCCATAACATTGAAGTTTCCTCATGGCTTCCCCCTCATGCAATCAGAACAGCTCTCACTGGGGTGCACTATTTTCTGACACCTTTCTGTAATAATCAGTTTTCACTTTTTGTGCTATAGTAGCACTTCTATACAATTGGACCACACAGGCTATCCTCGTGTGCATCAATGGGCTTTTTAGTTCCCATCACTTTTAGTACGTTCTAACTAATGCAAACCAGGAACACCCCAGAATCCCTCCCACTTTTGAAAATGCTCTGATTGTCTAGTCATCACAGTTTAGTGTGTATTTCATGTTTGGGATGTGGTGGGCCTGGAGGAGCCTGGTGTAGCGAAGCAGGTGGACCTGTGAATCTATTAATGCTGCATGTCTTTGTTTCTCAGCGGGTCTGGAGCAGCCTGCTGTGGTGGAGCAGGTGGATCTGGCCCCTACTCTGGCGCTGGCTCTGGCTCTGCCCATATCTCAGAACAATGTGGGCCATCTAATCCCAGGTGTGTTTGAGGGGGCCTCACTCAGGGAGCAACTCCGTTTTCTCCATATAAATGGCCACCAGCTCAGCAGCCTGCTTCGGGATAGCAACCCCAACTTCCACAAGGGTGAGTCATGCATGCTGTAATGTCTTCCACCATACTAGACCGTAATAAAAAGCTGGATGCTGTTAAAGCAGATTCTGAGATGTGATATAGCTTTGGGGAACTATTTGAATGACTACTAACTTTGTCAGTAGTGATAATGATTACGATATAGCTTCACCACTCTAGGAGGTAAATTTGACACCCAAAATGTTGTACCTGATAAAGTACAGTTAAAGGAAATATGTGTACATTAGATATTTATTGTTACATATTTAAACACCTTTTGTTTTTATTCAACTATTTTTGGCATTGATACGGCGGCCTTGTGGTTCCGTTGTTAGGGCTGTTGCTTCACAGCAAGAAGGTTCTGAGCTCAATTCCTGGGTTTTAAACTGTTAATAAATGTCAAAACGTCTAAATGTCAAAAGTGTTCAGTTATACATAATGTGCGTGTGTGTGAACGGTTGTGTCGCCGTGTTTTCCTGTGATGTGTTGCCCTCCTGTCCTGGGTGAACCCTGCCTTACGCTCATAGTCAGCTGGGATCAGCTGCAGCTTCCCAGCGACCTGAATTGGATAAGCAATTTAAACAAGGAATAAATATTAATATTGGTACATTTTAAAATCTTTATTATTTTCTATATACAAAGGTTGATTAAAGGACGAATAGACGTTCTTGCAAGTGGGTCAACTATGAAAGTGATTGGTATGCACTTTTGTCATTTTGTTTGTGTCACTGTACAGTTAAAAATGTGCAGAGTGTCTGAAATCTGCCACATGGCACAATTTCTGAACCCTTTGAGCCAAAGCAGTGATGTATAATAATATTCAGGACATTGCACCAGTTTCTAGGCTTGGTTATGTTTTACTTGAACAGACACATTGTGAGCTTTCACACTCACACACCACACAAATTCAAGTCCAGTTTTCAATCCAATTCAATTTCAACACCACTGCTCCTTTCAACAGCCTTAGTAGCCTGACAATACCCTGAACTGAGAGAGGGATTTGCCCTTGAAATGCCATAAATCCATGAAAGCATGCAGTTAAGGCACTTGAGCCCAAATCCAAGGTGTGTGTGCGTGTGCGTGTGTGTGTGTGCGTGTGTGTGTGCGTGTGTGTGTGCGTGTGTGTGTGCGTGTGTGTGTGCGTGTGTGTGTGCGTGTGTGTGTGTGCGTGTGCGTGTGCGTGTGCGTGTGCGTGTGCGTGTGCGTGTGCATCTTTCCCCTCTTATGACCCTTAATCATATTCACACTTACCAAGATAAATGCTACCATGATGCACAATCTGCTATCTGTAACTTTCACACCTCTGTCCTTTGTGTGAGACAGACATTATCTCTTTTCTTCATGCTGCTGCTGGCACTCATGCTCTCACATATGCTCATTTCAGGTGAGCATGTTTGTGTTATGCTGGCTTGTGCGTGGGCTAAAAGTAGTTGCACAAGGCTATGCAGTGTGAAGGTGCGTGACTGTGAGATGAAAAGAATTGAGAAGGAAAGTGTCACCACTTAAACTCCTAAAAGATGCATGTTGATTTAAAATAGATTTTATCTCCCCTCAGCCACCCTTTAACACTTACGACCTGGGAGATTTCACCAGCGTTCTAGGGTTATTGAAAGCCACACTGTGTGACATGAATCTAGGAAATACTGCCCGCCCACAACCCCGCCCCTTGTTATGGGGCCATTACCATGCAAATGTCCCAGCTACCTGGAGTTCAAAGTCTACAAGCACTGCAAGTCCCACTCTCAAGGAATGTATTTCCCCTGTGGTGTTACTCTGGTACATTGTTACATGTGCAGACTTATGCACATGTAAGATACAGATAGTATAACATTTAAATAATAATAATAATAATAATAATAATAATAATAATAATAATAACAATAATAATAATAATAATACGTATGATTGTGTTGATATAATAATAATTTATTTTTTTTGTAATTTAATATTTAATGTATTCTTTAATTTTTATATAATTTTTTGTAGTCTGTCTTCAGACTAATTCAATTCATCTAATATTATTGTCTTTATTTGACTGAGCTGACTGTTATAAGATGAACAGGCAGATACTGTATATGTACATTGTTTTTATCTACCTCACTAGAACCATACATTACCATACATTTAAAATCAGATGCTTTTGCAACTTAATACCTGTATTTCACATTAAAGGTTGTAGAGGGAATGACATATTTTGAAACTTAAACAATGTTCACACACTACATTAAAATCTTCTTTGATTTCTCCTTGATATGTGCCCTTTAAAGTTCTCTGAGCCTGGGGATGTGTGGGTATGTCTACTCAACAAATGCATGATCAGCTAAATAACTTATATAAACAGACAAGAGAATAAATAAGAGATTTGGTCTAGTGAATTGATGTAATGAATGAATGTAATGAATATATCTTGATTAAATGAATATATTTTGCAGGGCATGTGTGCCTGCTTTGTCACAGAAAAAATAGACATGCTGTCTTTCTTTCTAAATGTGAACTAAATTATTTAGCTTCTCTTTGCTTATCATTTTTATTCTAACAGACAGTGTCCACTTTTCAGTGTCACCAATATGGGACAAGATGTGGCAATTGCAAGCAACAGTAGCCATGTAGTTCTTCAGCATCTGCCATTCTGTCAGAAAGATGGATCCCTTGTTGCTTTTTGAGAACGCAAGCAATCTGTATGTGGCTCTCAGAGCAGTGCCTCCATGTGTGCACTAAGCTGTTATGCTGGTCTGGTAAAATAATGTTATTAATTAAGCATCTCTTCTAACATTCACCCTAATCTTTCTCCTGTGGAACCCAAGCAGTTCTTCAAAGCTGTCCAAAAAGGGCAGTTTTCCCGACAGTGTTCATTTATTTTTGTAAGTACAGTTTCAGTCGATGACTGACTTATGAGCTCTCTTCTGATTCAATACATGAAAAGTATACACTGATTAGTCGCTTTATTAGGTTTGCATTCCATGTATCTACAGTCATTGTTCATTTTATCTACCCTGCTTACCCATTAGTAGCTTTTGAGTTGTTTGTTTCTTTCCTGTTACCTGTTCATCAGTAGTCAGGGACTCCAAAGGACCACTGGTGAGCAGGTGTTATTTGAGTGGTGGATCATTCTCAACAGTGACACTGACAGGGTATAGTGAGCATGCATTATTACAACCAGTGTCTTCTGGGGAGTCCAGAGTGGTGCACTTATCTAAACATCTGCCCTATCATCAGGATATTGCTTGTATGCTTTCCAGTGGTGCTTAAGCATAGTTGACTCCGCTCTCTCTGGGTGGATGGGATGAATGGCCCTTCATCTCCACCCAGGACCTCCCAGTGCCCAGTGAAGTTGCATTAGGGACAGTTTGAAAATGATTGGCTTCATGTCAGTTAGAGAGAGCATGTGCTGTCCTTCACCCTTCCAGTGTTGGTGGTGTTGTCTGAGGTGAGGTGTCTGAGCTAGTGGCTGGGACTTGAGTCAACTAAACTTAAGCAGAGAATTGGGAGGGTTCTACACTGGTAGTCAAAAAGAAATGCTAAAGTATATAATGGACTGATGTTTAGCAACTTTTCTGGCGTGATTGTCATGTCTGTTCATGTGAAAGGAGGAAAACCACAACTGGTGGACAGATATTCCAACACGACAATGCACCGTTCATTAAGTAATATTAAGACATTAATTAAAACCCACTGATATTTGGCAAGACTACATTGTGTAGGGATGACAGTTCAGCCACTGTGGCTGTTCTGTGAACAGCAGTGAAGAATATGTGGGAAGCACTTCATTGTTTTGAAAAACGTATTGAAACTTAATAACTAAAGAGAAAATAATTGCTAAATGATAATGTTACTGTTACATTATGTTGTTTATCTACACAAACTCATCATGAACAATTATTAAATGATTTAAAACAATTGTCATCAACACGACTACAATTGATTCTGTTCCAGTTTAAATTTAATCACATATGATACAGTTAATTAAGTGCATTGATGATCTGGATGCAATATTTTAAATCAGGGATTGATGTGAGCTCTTCCAGAGGATGGATCTCCAAGAGCAGGGTTGTTGACCATTGATTTAAAGGAGCTACTTCCCCCACATTCTTCACTGCTGTCTGCAGATCATTTGGTTGGATTTTTCTTCTCAGTGTATTTCCCAACAAGGTTCATTTAAGATTCAATAACAGGTTTTAAAGCATGCACACTGAAACATGCTTGCACTAATTGTTGACTGTGTGTGTGCGTGTGGACAAGTTGTACAATTACATTGTATTATTGAAATTGCATGGTGCTATTAAGTATTATTAGGATGGGATTAGTTTTACGTTGGAATTTGTAGTTTTTCATTTTATTGCCACCTCTCACTGGTTTTTATCATGTCTGTATCCACTGCCTCTGTCAGTTTTATGGAACATGCATGTTTTGTTAAGTTGCATTTTAGCTATTAATGTCTGTTCATTAGAAAATGAGTTTTAAGCATAGGGGCACTTTTATTTGTTTACCTGTGTTTTCTGCAGCTCAAACCTCAGATGCACAATTTTAAACCTAAAAATATTTAACATGACTAAAATAAAAGGTTATTGATTGCTACAACGTCATGACAGAGTTACATATTGCTGTCATTTAAAACTGAAAGTTTGATGGTAATTGTAAATAAAATAATAGCTAGAGTAAATGTTTTGTCATTTTTAGTTTGTAAACTGCAGTAACTTCTACTTCTGCCATTTATACTGAGAGTTCTTACTGGCTAACATAATGGTTCAGGCAATTTGTCCTTTCATTGTATATTTGTATATTCTTTTAGTATATTTCTACACAGGGAATTGGGTTCGGACTTCTCTCTAGTACTACAGACAATATAATTATTATTTACAGACAGTTCTATGTAATACCCACAATTTACAATTGAATATAAAATGAGTTATATACAATATAGAGTAGACTGTAAATAATATTTAGTGTACAGTAGAGAGTACATATTTCCAGAAAAGTTGGGTTATTTTTCTAAAGACAATATATGCAAAAATCTGATATGTAAATTCAAATGAACCTTTATAAAACAGACAAATAAAGATTTTCAATAGCTGTGCCAGCTATAATTACAATTAGTAAATACAGTAGTCCTTCATATTTTTTTTTTTTTGGGGGGGGGGTATGTTCCATAAATACACAGACACTACCCCATACTCATAGAACACATTCTAGACACAATTAAAATTACGAGTACTGAAAAGTACTGTATGCTAGCGTAGCCTATGCTTATGTTTTCGGTACTGTATGTATAGCCGTTTGAAAATGCTAGTACACCCTAGGAAAACATGTGTGTTTTTGCAACATTTATGTTTAATACTGGGAGATCCAACTAAACAAATAAAACTGAAGAAAATACTTTTTAAAAATGTAATTCTACAAAATGATTAAACATGATTAGAACATTAGTATTTTTGAAGGAGATTTGCATTCCAATGTCCGGAAAATAGGAGGACTTTCAAAACAACTGCCAACATGCTGGTTATCTGGCTGTCCAACAAGGTCACCCTGAGAGCAGACCACAAGATGAAGTCTCCAAAACCCTAAAATGTCATCACAGGACCTACAGCAGGTTCTTGCTACTGGTAGTTTGAAAGTGCATGCCTCTACAATCAGGAGGTGTCATAGTTTGGTGATGCTTTCCTGCAGTAGGACCTGGTCAGCACACAATCATAAAATCCACCATGAATTCTACTGTGCTTGAGGAACATTTGAGACCATCTGTAAGAACATTAAAGCTGAAGCAGAACTCGATCCTGCAACATGGCAATGACCCAAAACATAAAAGGTAAATCCACCAAGGACTGACTGGAAACTGAGAAATGGAGAGTCATGGAGTGGCCAAGTCAAAGCCCTGATCTTCATCTTACTGAGATTGTGTAGGGTGACTTGAAACATGCTGTGCATGCAAAAAAACCCTCAAACATCTCACAACTGCATTGAGGAGTGGGGCAAACTTTCAGAGATTGGTAGATGGCTAGAAGAAGAGACTCACTGAGGTTATTTCAGTCAAAGGGGGTAACACTAGCTATTAGAGGGTAGAGTGTCCTAACTTTTTTCCATAGTTAGAATACAAATCTTTTGTTGCTATCCTTTATGAATATTCTATCTATCCTTTTAATGAATAAATCAATGTTGATGTTTGTTGCTTACCTGCAATTAAATCACTATATTAAATAAAAACAAGATTAGACATTGATTTGTGAACTTTTTCATGACTAACCTAGTCTATACCTGTGCTTTACTTATATTTTTGGTAGATTACTCTAGTCTAGCCTACGCTTTTTCTTGTACTATCCACACTCTGATGCTGTGATATATGTTTCAAATTAAAATCTACAAATAGGCAGGGATGTGAAATGTGAACCATGATTGTTGGTTGCTATAATGCACTCAACAAAATTAAAGACTGAGAATTGTTTAGCATCGTGTTACATCACATTTCTTTTTATTTATGCTTTTTAATTGGTTTGGAACTGATGTAGGATTTCAGCTTCTCAGCGGTCTGTGCTCGCCATTGTCTGATTCTTCTCTTCATGAGACGCTATACATTTTCAGTAAGAGACCGATCTCACCTTCAAGAGTCAAGATTCAAGATGTTTATTTGCCACATGCCTAGTTATACACAAACAAGCAGCAGTGAAATGCACCCTGATCCACTCCAGACTGTGCAAAGAATAAACTGTGAGATTAAGTAGGCTAAAAATTTAACACTAAACTAAAAACTTAAACTAAGTTAACAAACACAGGTAGAAAAGGTAGATAGATCCAGAAGAATCAGAGGTGCAAGCATGAGGAGAGCGAATAATACTGTTGTCAGAACAGCAGCACAGATAGAAGCTATAAGCACAGTGAAGTGCAGATGTACAATGTCCAGTGTTGATCTGTAAATGGTGAAGTGCACAGATGTGAGAAGTGTGTGCAATAAAGTGCGGGGGTGCAGTGTCCAGTGTTATGGACTGTAACGTGAAAGCCAGCCAGTGCACAGAAAGCAATGTTCACTCAGATGATCAGTGTTAAGTGTTCAGTGGGGTGTGAGGAGTGTGTGGTGGCATGTCCTGGTTCTGGAGTCTTATGGCCTGAGGATAGAAACTCCTCTTGAGTCTCTCAGTTCTGCCCATTATACTGCTCAGCCTCCTGCCTGATTTCAGCAGCTGAAACAGGCTGTTGTTGTTATGTGAAGGGTCAGTGTAGATCCTGATGGCCTGGGCCCTACATCTCTTGGTGTAAATATCCTGCAGAGTTGGCAGAGGTGACCTGCAGCAGCGCTCCGCTGCTCGAATCACCCTCTGCAGGGCTTTACAGTCCTGAACACAGCTGTTTCCAAACAAGCACGTGATGTACAGGCAACAGGCCTGTAATCATTCATTCGGTATGGGGATGATGATGGTTAAAGATGGTAGTCAACACACCTGACAGCTGGTTGGTGCAGCACCACAGCAGGCGTCCGTAGATGCCGTCCATTCCAGACGACCTAACGTTGACTTTCTGCAGCGTCGCGTGCACATCGCACTCTGCCAGGCTCAGGACATCACGATCTTCCGTTTTCATAGTGTAGTTTTCACTCGCTGCTTGGTGGAGCTCAAATCGGGTGAAGAACACGTTGAGCTCATCAGCAGAAGCATAGCCAGAACTCACAGCTGCGGAGTCTTTGGGTTTCACATTGAGTTTGACATTGACACCTAAAAGCAGACCAGTCAAGTAAACACACTGTGTCTATAAAGCCATGCTCTTCTAACCGTCCAGACCCTGTGGTGTAGTATTGTCCTGCTGTTGAACTTCTCAGGGTCTCCTGGAATATACAGAATTTTGGAGAAAATTAAGAATGGTTAGGATTATATGTAAACCATTGTGATATTTGGTGTGTCCAGATTGTGTATTAGATGTGATGCTAACTGAAAAATAAATTTGGAGTCACCACAAGAATGTTCTATATTTTAATATCTTCTCTAGATGAAAAGGAAGTATGCTGTGTCCTTTTTGCACTTTTGTTCTTATTAATAAGTAATGTTAGAAATTAAGATTA
Organism: Lepidarchus adonis; assembly: GCA_037576955.1. Lineage (NCBI taxonomy): Eukaryota > Metazoa > Chordata > Actinopteri > Characiformes > Lepidarchidae > Lepidarchus > Lepidarchus adonis. The sequence continues at coordinate 4,740,630 of JBBIGC010000033.1, forward strand.
TAATGAGGAATGGCTGCTAAAGGTCTAAAAGATGACAAAGATCTTCTGTTGACCTTTTCAATAGATTGATGGGTCTGTAGAGTGGTGTGTTTGTGTCTTTTGCAGTTCCCATCTGTAGGCTCTTCTATTTCTGTGCATGCACTGCTGCTGAGTGTAGGTGTGCTTTACATGTACATGCTACATCTGGGTTACATGCAGAGAGAAACATCCAACAGCATGTCTGGCTTTAATAAGATAGGAATGTGCATGGAAATGGCACATCATAATATTTGTCTGTGTGTGTGTGTGTGAGAGTGAAATAAAGATAAAGAAGAGAGAGGGAGAGAAGGGTTAGAAGAAGAGTTAGTTATCATATATATAGCCTGTTCGTCTGTGTGTGCGGGCTTGACAGACTGTGTAATGTGCTTTTTTGAGATGTGTGTGCATGTGTGTTCTATTCTATACCATGTGCGTATGTGCGCACATGTGACGCGTCCTGCTCTCAGGGGGGCTCAGATGAAGCATGATCAAAGCCGATTCAGACTCCGAACGTGTCAGACAAGCCCACCGGCTCCAACCGAATCTTTTCATGCTGCAGTGCAGTATGTGTCTGTGTGTGTGCGCGTGTGTACACACACATATGAGTTAAATTTAGCCTCCAGGTTTTTTTTTTCAACATTACGATATAAAAGAGGTGTATTCTGTTAAAGTACAAAAGAAAGTAACCTGTCTGCATGATTTCTTTCAAGCATAGAGGCTGTATTTTAATGTTTTAAATTGATATTAATATCATGTTGGGGCAATATTAAAAATAAGTTCTGTTTAAACACGCAAAAAAAAAATATTCAGACCCCCTTCACATTTATTAATTTAGTTATGTTGCAACCTGATGTTACATTCATTTAAAAAAAAATTCTCATTAACCTACACTTATTAACCAGACAAAATATAATTTATATACAGTGGGTCAAATAAGTATTGAACAGTAAATATGACTCTAAAGGTGCTATTTACATTCTCACCAGGCAACTACCCATCCAATCAACACATGGAAAGAAATCAAACCATAGGTGTCTACACTTGACGTAATGTGTAAAAAAGATCGAATGACACAGGGAGAAAGTATTGAAAGAAAGGAAGGTGCAAAAAGGCATGGGCACAAGCTAAAATCAATATGTAGAAAGCAATCGTGACACATAGTTCAAATGAATAGCAGTTGGTTCAGTCCTAACTGATGGCATTTAAAATTGTGTCTCACCAAGAAACATGTCATAATGGATAAAAACAAAGAGCTTTCTCAAATCCTTTGCAACCTTATTGTTGCAAAACATACTGATGGTATTGGTTACAGAAGAATTTCTAAGAATTTTCCACTGTAAGTATTGACCTGAATTTCAAGAGTCATTGCAAAGGGTGTGAATACTTATGTAAATGTTATGTTTTTCATTATAATAAATGTACAAAGAGTAGTGTGGATTAATGAGGGGAAAAAGTACATAAAAATAATAGTTTAAACAATTGTAAAAAGTGAAGCCACTCTTTATACACCTACCAACCATAACATTAATGCTGCCTGCCTAATATTGTGCCGTTCTCCCTTATGCAGAAAACCGCTTTGCCTGCAGTGCACTGTGTTCTAACACCTTTCTCTCAGTGTCAGCATTAAGATGCTGTGCAACAGGAACTCCTCTTTGGAATGAGACCAGGCAACCTAGTCTTCACTGCCCAAATGCATCAATGTGTCTTGTGTGCCCATGACTCACTGTTCTTCATTGGATCACTTTTGGTAGTTACAGTACTAACTTCTGCACACCTGGAACACTCCTTAAGACCTGCGGTTTTGGAGATGTTCTGACTCTCGTCTAACCATTACAATAAGGCCCTTGTCAGAGAGACTCAGATCCCTAACCTCTTCCCTATACTCACCCAACTTGAGTACACTGACCGTACTCTTGCTGCCTAATACGGCAAAAATTATATGTTGCATGGGTGGATCTTAACAAGGTTCCAAGTAGAGCTTTAACATGCTATAAGAAGAAATGGGAGTGAGACAAAACATTTCTTGAGCAATTTATGGCCAACAATGCTTAAACTGAAACGAGCTGTTTCACAGCTGATCAAAGTCTTAGGACCACATGCCTTTAAAAAGCCAAATCTGTGCAAAAATGTGGATTCATTGTCATTTTCTGTCACACTGTCATTATGTTCTGATGGTAAAGGCAAAAAATCTTTCCCTTTTTAAATGTGGTCGGGTTGTTGAACTGCATAAGCAGGTGTCTTGCAGTGCCATTGCGCCTGCGGTGGGACGCAGTAAGAGTAAATAGGAATTTCTTAAATGATCCTGAGGGTTATGGAAAGTCAAATAGAAGACCCCAAAAAATTTTGCCAGCACTGAGCCGGAGGATCCGATTTGTTGTCTGTCAAGACCCTGGATCCTCGACCCGAATTGACGCCGTTACTGGTGCTGACAGCAGCCCCATAACCATCAGTTGGCATCTGAGACTGAAGGGCTTCAAAAACAAAAAAGGTCTTCAAAGGCTTCGTCTCCTTGAGCACCACAGAACTGACGTTTGGATTTGCAAGAGAGCAGCAAACATGGAACAGCTTTTTCAGTAGTCATGAAAATGTAAAGATGCTGCATTAGCATCAAAAGATGAATGAAAATGATTTTACTAATGAATTTGAAACATTTTATTAGTCATTATCTATTTGCTGGGTGTGAGCTGCCTGCTTCTCTTCATATGCGACAGCAACCAGTCATTCAAGGAGTCTTTAAAGCAGGAAGCTGGGCGCTGTCCCTGACTGCAGTGCTGAAGCTAAAAGTGCCACTCTCCATGGTGCTGACAGGCAGTGAGCCTCATATACTTAACGAGGAAATATTCCCAGAGTTTCCAAAAATCACTCTCTTGTTTTAACCATAATTATTGAGTTTTCAAGCATTATATGTTTAAACTGGGGGAAGAAATGCTATGCTTAGACAATGATTAGCTGGTATTTCTTCCATTTTGCATATTCAGGGCTGCTTCTTGAAGTTCTGCCCCTTCAGCACAATCAAAGCATTTGTATGACTGGGTGAGGATGCAAATTTTCACCAAAAGGAAAATATGCCTGCCAAAATAATATTCCCAGGAAGTCTTCAGTGTGAAATTGCTCTTTTGTAGTAAATCCTACTTAAATGAATCCCAATTTGCTTGTAAAAGGGCCTATGGAAAGATTGAAGTTCTCATTTCTTTTGGCTCTGGCAACAGTCTCAAATGGTTCAATATATGTACTTTTCTTTTCACTATCCAGTCAAGACAAAGTGCTGTGGTGTAAATGAGCTCCTAGAAAGGCAGAAAACAAGCTTCTCAATTCCTTCGATCAGAAAAATATTTATTTATTTCTATTGATTGATCCTAATGCAATGCCATGCTTGATTCTTCTACCTCTTATCAAAGGTTTAGCAGTGGAAGATTTCTAAATACTACAGAAAAACCTGCTTTTTCTTTCATCATCTGAGAAGACTGGCTGTGCTTAAATCACCCACTTTAGTCCAACAAAGTATCTAAAGCTGACAGAAAAAGTCCAGCTGCAGCTGCAAGTCATTGCCTTGTGTTCCACAAATGAGGACACTAATTATCCCCTCTTCCTGTGCTCTTTAGTCTGTTGCAGTGGATTCCCCCACCCACTCCTCATTCTGTCGAGCTCAGCTAAATCGGGGTCAGACTGTTGGGATTGTGCGTGATTATTAGAGCTCGTTACTCTACAGAGACTGCCTCATCTCGGGAACATAGCTTAACGAATCAGTTTGCTTCATCAGCGATTGATTACTGCGATTAAGAGGCGAATCATTCTCAGCCGCTCCATTTTGCCTCATTTGACCCGAAAATGTTTTGCCGGAGGCTGTGGTCTAAGAAAAGAAGGAAAAATTGTGAAATTTTGTTGCCATAGTGATGCATAGTAAGATGGACAGGATTGTTTTTTTTAAACAATTGTGATTTCTGTGCTTGCTTCTGCCTGCTTTTGCATATACTTGGTAAAACTCCCTAAATTAGTGTTTCCCACTGCCTGCATTAACACCCCCATCTCAGCTCAGTGAGGGGCTGTTAATGTATCGATTAGTTGGATCTGGGTAAGGGGTGCAGGAAATGGGCAGAGCAGTGGGTATCCAGGAGCAGGGTTGTGAAACTGTTCTAAATACCCTCAGTTACTGGCAGTGACATCCAAGGGTAGTATAATGTATTGTCCTTTACAAAGCAAACAAAAGTTTAGATTGTTGGCTGAAGAAGGTAATTTCAGATACACTATATTGCCAAAATTATTCACTCACTCATTGAAATAATTAATTTTAGGTATTCAGATCACTTCCATAGGCACAGGTGTATAACTTCAAGCACCTAGGCATGCAGACTGCTTCTACAAACATTTGTGAAAGAATGGGTCACTCTCAGGAGCTCAGTGAATTTAAGTGTGTTACCGTGATAGTCCAGTCATGACATTTCTTCACTACTAAATATTCCACAGTCGAATGTCAGTGGCATTTAGTGATTGGGAATGACAGCAACTCAGCTACGAAATGTTCGGCCATGTAAAAGGACAGAGCAGGGTCAGCATCACACTTCTCCATCTGGCAATCTGATGGATGAGTCTGCATTTGGCAGTTGCCAGGAGAATTGTACTTGTTTGTATTGTGCCAAGCGTAAAGTTTGGTGGAGGGGGGATAATGGTGTGTGGTTCTTTTTCAGGAGCTGGCCTTGGCCCCTTAGTTCCAGTGAAAGGAACTCTGAATGCTTTAGCATACAAAGAGTTTTGGGGCAATTTCATGCTCCCAACTTTGTGGAAACAGTTTGGGGCCTGAACTCGTTCACTTGGCGGCACAATGCTCCCAATCTGGAGAGAGCATTTACTACTTTGAAAGAAATGGGAAAATTCTGAAGTGCTCATATGGTATATTTTTGTGTATTGTCACAGTTCCCTTCGTCTTGTCTGTCATATCTCCTAGCCTCACCCTTGCCTTGTCCTGTCTACACCTACTTACGGAGTATGTCCAGGTGAACTGGATTTACAAAAGAGCAACTATCAGATTGGGACTCCGTATCGGCAGATACTTAATAATAAATAAGCACTTCGATTGGACTCTGGGGCAAAAATCATGATTGTGACATTCCTAATTATTACATTTGAAAAAAACACTTTTTAAAACTATTTACTATTAAAAAAAATTCTAAACACTTCCATAACTAAAGTGCTTTTACACTTGCAGGACACATGGGTTTTCGTTCAAAATAGGTTCAACATTTCTTCACCTAACAGCTTGCACGTTGAAGGCTGCACTGATGCAGTAAGCCTTTGCTTGGTCCTTGGTCTTGTATTCCTGCCTGTCAGTGCGGTTGTGTGTGGGACTAGGGAATGAAGTGCATGTGGGATAGAGACCAGAGTGGACAATGCATAACAATGGGCCGCAACATGTCACCCTAATCTCTTCCCTTTTTATGACATCACATGATTTATGAGACGGGTCCGTCTCCAGGGCCGAACCGATGAGAGCCGCAGTCCCATTCTCGCCACCTCTCCTGTTCACACACGCACGCGCACGCACACACATGCACATGCGTGCATACACACTCATAGTGCACCAGCTGTAAGTAATGAATCATCTTAGTCTCATTTTGCCACTATATGGAGCAATTTTGCAAAGTTAATGCCTCTCACTTGCTGTAGTCTAAATGATAATAAAGTAAACTGACAGTGGAGCTGTGGATGTAACAATACATTATATCATATCTCATCATATCATATATGGTTGCAACACTTTTTGTTGCCTCTTATTTCACTGTTGTATTATTAATATATTGTGAGCTTGAGACTAATGTGTTGGTGTAGGGACTACATTGTAGCTAGCTAGGGTTTTAGAGAGGGATACTGTATATAATGTCTAACAACTGAAAAGAGAAGCTTGTATGTATTAATGTAAGGCACATTTTTAGCCATGGTTTCTTCAGGTTTTTGTCTTTTTTTTTTCACAAAGTTCAGAAAACAAATGATGTATGAGTCAGCAACATTGGGAGTAAAGATTAGGTTGTTTGTTTTATCCGCAGAAGAGCTACTGTAGTATAAATTGCTGCTGCTGGCTATGATAGACACACAGTTCACCACAGATAGAGCTGTTCTGGCCACTGAGGGGAACTGCACAATATGGCCAAGAGGTCTTAATGCTGTGGTTGATTCATGCAAGTGTTGGAAAATGAATTTTAGTTCACGTAGTTCACAACCTGTTAGAATATGAGGGTGTATGATTTGACTGGAGCTCTATAGAATGTGCAGTTCACTAAGGAGCAGGGGGAAAATGATCAGAAGAGTGTGTTTTTATCAGCATAAGATGGGTGTCATATAATATGGTACCTGCACAACTCCTTACACCACCTGAGTGTAGTGTAGGAAATGCACATTACGATCATATAGTCTGTTATGGTTTAAATTATAGTTGATCTTATTTGATGTAAGAAGACACCTGCGTTATTTTCAACCAAAATAAACAAATGTGTGATGAGTGAATCTTGTGAACTGCCTGGTCATGAAAAACCTTGTTGATGTTAGAAATTGCTCAGGATATTCACAGGCAGAGTTGTAATTGACCAATTTGTTAGTTCCATTGCTGCAGCAGCTAGAGAATTCTCAAACATTATCATACATTCTGTATGACAATAAAAACATACATTTTTCATTATTGTATGGTAGATAAATATAATAGTATATAATAGTATTACCGTATATCTTTCAATAATACCCTTGGCGTTTATTTACAAATTTATTTGGACAGCCCGGCATTTAAAAGAGACCGGCGGTTGTTGGAGACGGGTTATTATTCACATCGGAGACGGAATGGTGATGTCATGCAGCTTCTTCGCTTGAATGTTCTTTTGTGTATGTTGCCGCATGGAGTTTGAATGCTAAATCAAAACCATTACCATTGCTCAAACTTCAGCACCCTGTGGGGTTATAATTAACGTGGAGACGAAAGGGCAAAATGTACACAAATAAATTTCGCTTAGATGGCAACACATTTTTGATAAGAAGAGGTACTTGCAGTATGATTCACTGCAGGTGGTATGAAAAGAGGATTAGTGTACGGAAAGTGCGGTGGGTCATTGGAGATCGGCGTTTACTACAGACCGGCTCTTAAAGGAGACTGACGTCTATTTGTCGCGACATCTCTTCAAACTGGGCGTTTACTGGAAACAGGCGTCAATAAGAAACAGGCTATCATTAGAAGATATATGGTATATTATAATAATATGTAATATTATATTATAATAAAAAGTGGCTGATTTTTCAGTTATACTGTCACATGTCTTCTCTCTCATCTTTGCAGTAGTAGTACTATGTGCTTTTCTCTCCTCAAACACTGACAGTTGATAGATTAAGGTGATTTATCTGTTTTCTTTGGAGTGTGTACTTGTGCTTGTGGGCTTGGTTGTCTTTAATCCTGTTCGACATGACCCACAGAAGTGTTCCCGCATGTGGCTAGAATAGGTGTGTGTGTGTGTGTGTGTGTGTGTGTGTGTGTGTGTGTGTGTGTGTGTGTGTGTGTGTTTGTGTTTGTGTTTGTGTTTGTGTTTGTGTTTGTGTTTGTGTGTGTGTGTGTGTGTGTGTGTGTGTGTGTGTATGGGGTCACTTCCCAGTGCTCAGCAGTTTTCCTGAAGGACTATTATTAAAGAAAAGAATAAAACTAAATCCTTGCTCATGTCTTCATTAATCTGCCACACTGAATAAGACAGCACCATTACTCATTCTAACTGAGATGCACACACATACAGTCTCACACATGTCCTCTCTTTCCTTACTCCTGTATTTTTTCCTTTTTTTATTAATGCATTATTCACTAAGCAGTCCTTCAGAAAAGTTTTGGGGACAGCAATGAAGTATGACATCGCTTCTCATTAAACAGTGCTACTACTGAAGATTCGCTATTCTATTGCTCCTGAGTATATTAGCTTAAATATTTATTAAACACATGAATTTATATCGACTCAGATTAGAAAAAAAGAACAAGAGGTAACCAAACAGATGGTAATGCCTCATTTGTGATGCTGGCATTGACTCTGAAGGGCTGTTTTTGCTTACACAGTAAAAATGCAGTCTAGATACTCACCCCAGACTTTCTACTCCGAACCCACAGTTAGAGCCAGAGATGTTTGTTCTCTGGACTTGAGGCACCTGTAGTGAGTGCAGTTGGGAAAAAGATCCATCCATCTGTTCCTGAGGGAGAGGACCGTGCTGTGTATTGTATGTGTGTGTGTGTGTATGTCTGTGTGTATGTCTGTGTGTATGTCTATGTGTGTGTATGTGTATGTCTATGTGTGTGTATGTGTGTATGTGAATGTGTGTTTGTGTGTCTGTGTGTGTGTCCCAAAGAGAGGGAGGGAGAGAGAAATGTGCATAGACTTAGGAGAGGTTGGATCCATGATTGAACGCTCTTTTCTTAATTGGTACCTCCAAGCATTGCCCTATATCACTAAGCACTTACATCTCTCACTCTCTCTATCTCTCTGTATCTCTCTCTCGCTCTCTTTCCCTGTTAAAGCAGTAAATATTCATTCATGGCTCCTCTCAGAGACAGGAATAATTAGTAGTAGTGCGGGGGGCGAGGGGGGGGGGGTGCACTGGGCAGAAACGATCCCACGAGAGAAGCTTCCCATGCGATCGGTTCATTTGCAGCCTGCACAATGATCAATGCGCGAAATTAAAATTTCATTATCTTTGCCCAGTAGGTAACTCAGTATGCCAGGGAAAGATTTCTTATGGGATTTATACATTCAAACTGGGCCCAGAAAAGCATCATCAATATCATTATTACACATATGAATGCTGTGGTAATAGCTTGAGTTGTCATTGTCATAACTGTTGTCATTATCTGTTTTGCTGTAGACAGAGGTGAAAAGGAAAAGATGTGCTTTTATATCCAATAAAAGCTGAAGGAAGTGCTGCCTAAAAGCAATAATTATGAAAATGAGTGAATTTCTTCTTTCCCATGAACATTTCACTGTTATTTCCACTATCACTATTGTGTGTTTGTCTTTTTAATATGATTCACTGGATCATTATCATATTAAATCCCTTCATTTATGCCTCACTCTATTATGTCATATATCTTCATCATTTTCCCATTACCTAGGCTTATTGCTGTGTCATCACTGCTTAATCCTATACCGCCCTTGCATTTTCTATCTGTTTTTTTAAGCTCCCCACTGTGAAGGACAGTCTGAAATAGGTTACTTTACATGGAGTCTGCTCCGACTAATCCAAGTAATCTTCCCCTCTGCAGGTCTTAGTCTGCATGTCTCAACCTGAGCAGGATTAACAATCTGCTCATTAACAGAATTGGCCATTGGTGCTCTCCTCCAAACGTGTTCAGCTGTGCAGTGATGCTGCAAGAGTGGCAGTTTGAAAAGATGTGGCGATGCCTCACGTGTTTAGCTAGCGGAGGAAGTTGGGGAGGAAATTGGGTTAAAAATGATTCAAAATAAAATTAGTTTTAGTACTTTATTATGATTTTTGGTAAGTGAGTTTGATGTTCTTTGTATGTACTACCACTACTATAAATAACAACAATAAAAATAATACACTGGACCAAAGGTAAAAAGACCCTCACATTTTTATTTTTTTTATTTAAACAGTTCTATCCCAGTGAATAAACTTAAACTTTAAACAACAAAAAATGTCTCCAAAACCTAAAACAGGAGGATTGAAGGAACTGGTTATCATTTAACTTTTCAATTTCTCCCAGACTAGCTGGATGGAGCTTTTCCATGATTTTGAAGCTATTACAGATCTTTTCTTTCTGTTGTTTTGGCTCATTATCTTGCTGTAACCAATAGAGGATACCCATAACCAAACCAGCGTGTCTTTCTTTGTTACCTGCTTTTATTCTGAAAGCAAAATACAATGCTACTTTCTGCACTACAGTATTGTCCTAATAATGTATCAGATGATGTAGGAGCACTTTGTTTCAGCTCTGTCTTTGTACAGTCTGAGGGATTGTAAAAGTGCTTTCACATGACTAATGCTGATGCCTCAATGCAAAATTCAGCATAGACTTGACCCACTGCTCAGTCCTTCACCTGAGTAGTGTCCTTGATGTAGAAACAGTAGTGTTGGCATCTGCCCACCACCATGTTGCAGCAAATCATTTCACCACATGTACATGTTTACCCACATTTGTCATGTTAATTTTTAGCTGTGCAATATCGGGCTAATATCTCAATATTGTTAAAATAAGATATTTATTGTGCAGACATACTGGTGTCATAGTATAGTATACATACAGTATAGTATGCTATATACAGTAGACATATATTATAGGCTACTGAATCTGGTCTTCCTGCCACACATAGCACTAAATGTCATCTGCACCATCTTGGCAGGATTTCTTTGTCCAACTAGCACAAATAGGCTGAAGGCCGAGGCAGCTTTACTTTCGAAAAATGTGGCTTGAATGGCTAGAATTCAAAACCTTTTTTTTAAGCAAGGCTTTACCCCCAGCTTCCAGCTCAGCTACCCTAAACCAGACTGTTCGGTCACGTCGCCTCAGGTGGAAGTCCCGGTTGATTGGCCGCCATTTCTGCCGTATGATTCATGCTCCTGACTCCAGGCGGTTGTATCTTGCTCTCGCTCTCCTTTTGCCAGCTTAATGAGAGCCACCATTCATCACCATAATGCCCTTATTATTCAAACCTAGCAGTATGCTATGGAGATGGAGATCAGGAGGGCTGGGGAGAAAGAAACCAGCCAAAGTGTGAAATTCAGAAAAGCAGCATGGGAGTACTGCACAGCACATGTAACAATTGAGGTTAAAGAATAGCTTAGCAAAAAAATCAAATTTACTCACTTCCCCTTTTACCTAAAAGCAGGTGAACTTCCAAGATTTGCTTTTGTTCAGATTTTGCTTTTTCAGTTTATATAACTAGTTACACACTTATTACACACAGCTTATTAAATAATAATGTTAATAATAATAACAATTATTATAATTAATGTCAATAAAATTAATAAAACAGAATCAAAGTGCTTGTCAAGAACTAATTAAAATTCAACACTAAAGAAATAAATTAAGAAAAAATAAATATAAAAAGTATTAAACAAATATACATTGATTTAATTAAACTATACTCACATGAGATAGTGAATTAATAAAGAGATATATAAGGCACATTTAATTTAGTTAGAGCCTGGAGAAGAAGTAGTTTTTATAAGCAGGTTAGTTCTCATGTTGAGTGTTGCATAGTAAACACAACAGCAGATTCTCTACTAAAGCCTGAATTTTTTCTGTACTCTTAATGGTTTGTGCTTTGTTGCTTTGTGTCACATGCTAGATACATTAGCCTAGTAGCCCTAGAGAAAAAAACAATAACTTAAGAAACTAAAGGAATCTTAGTTGTTTGAGTTAAAGAAAGTTGTGAAACTTTAAAGGAAAACTGTTCTGTTAAATAAGTGTCTGTGTGGGAGTGAAATGGAGGGAGATCAAAAGACAGAATGATAAAATTAAATAGCAAAGAATTTAACAGGAAAATATATCTGTGTGTGCGTGTGTGCGCGCACATGTACCTGTTCTCTTGCTGACTCCTGGTCCTGTTAGATGCAGGTGTCCAGTCAGTGATTGTGTGAGATTGCATGGCCGTCCTGTAGAGGTGTACTTTGCTAATGGCGCTACGCTTTAGGGCACAGAGGGTTCCCACAGTGAGCTGTGTGAGTCTGACATGGCTGTTAGCACTCAGGGAGTTGCCAGCTGAGATCTCCTCAGTTTCGCTTGTTTCCCAGCGCATCAGTGCCACCACAGCTACACAGCAAGATCATTATGTGGCTGGCAGGCAGGCAGACTGACTGGCTTTAGGGTTATTTATTTATTTATTTTTTTTCTGTATTCAGCGGGGAGAATAAGTATTTTTACCAGTAAGGGTTTTTCTAAGAGGGCTATTGCCACAACATTTGCACCACATGTCAATATCAACTCAAGTATTAAATTCATGCAAAAACATCTAAACATTTAAGTCCATAAATTGAGTTATGTAGCTCGGGCAGAACTTCAGGAAGACTTCAAAGAAAACTATAAGCAATGCACTGAACCGCCATGGCATCCATGCACGCTCACCACGCAAGACTCCATTGCTGAACAAAAAGCATGTTGAGGCTCAGTTAAAGTTTGCGAAGCAGCATTTGGAGAAGCTTGTGGATTACTGGGAGACTGTAGTATGGTCAGATGAAAGCAAAATGTAACTTTTTGGCTGTCATTCTACACACCATGTTTGAAGAAGAAATGGCACTTTAAAGCAACAGTACCTGCTGATGCAAGGTCTTCCTGAAGTTCTGCCTGAGTGGTTCTTGGCTCTTGGAGAACTCTCCTGATTATTCTTTGGACTCCTCAGAAAGGAATCTTACGTGGAGCACCTGGTCGGTATCTTGTTATCTTTGTGTTCAATACTTTTTCCCCGTGTTTTTTCACTTTATTACACATAACTCAATTTATGGACTTAAATGTTTAGATGTCTTTGCATCATTTAAATACTTGAGTTGATATTGACATATGGTGGAAATTTTGTGTCAATAGCCCACTTTACCCTTACTCATAAAAATGCGAATGCCTCAAATACTTACTCACCTCACTGTACATATGTTGCTAATATTTATTAACATCTGGTATCTCTCTCAAATACTGAAAACTCAATGTATCCTTGGTGTTTTCAGGGTCTTATAAGGTCTAAAATGATAACATCTGAATTTAATGCCTTAAAATGTATTTAAAATATTAAGATTTTATGCACTTGGTCTTAAAAAGGTTGTGGTTTTGTTTTTTGTTTTTTTTTACTTTATTTACTCCATTACTTGAGTAATATCTTTTACAGTGCTAATATGTACACACTTGATATTTTCTTTAGACTGGATTAGGATACAGATCTTTTTTCTAAAATTAAACAATCGCATACATATTTTGCTGCTAGTTTTTCAGAGTGCAGCTTATTCCATTTGTTTTGGAATAATGAAAATCGATAATATTTTAGTTTAAGGTTCATTCATATGGTTATATTGCATACCTCTTGTATTTACATTCTCTCTCTTTTTCTCTCTCCCTCTCTCTCTCTCTTGTTCTCTCTCAGAGGATGGTTATGAACAGTTTCGGGTGGCAGAGAAGGCTCATGGGAACTGGATGAAACTGTATATGGAGGGGAATGCGTCAGAGATTTTGGGCAACATGGGCAAGAAGGTTCTCAAACAATACCTGGAAGCTCTTCAAGCCATGAGTGCTGCCCTCAGTAAACAGCTGGGCAAATATGACATGTACTCTATGGTTGTGGGCATGGTCCTCATTTTGCAGGTACAGCACACACACACTCATGCAGACATTCCATTTTTAAATGAGAGAAGGACGTTATGCATTTTTTTTCTTTTGTTGTTCAAGTCTGATTTAATTTTTTTTATTATTGTACTATTTGCATTTATACTTATACATCAAAATGTTTTAGGTTTTAGTATTGCTGCTGATTTTTAAAGTGGAAAAAATTACACATACTCAGCATCCTCAATTATAACTTTGCATTTTATGTAGTGCACTACTTCCTTTTTTGCAGAATTTAAATTACTGGAGGGAAAAATAAAATATATTAAATATATTTGGTTTTTGCATGGCTGATAATGTGAGTTAACCGTTAAAACAATATGATAATTATCACGAAATAACTGAGACATAAGACATAAAACGTTGCTAAATCTCTTTCTGTCCATGTTTTGACATGAAAATACAATGCTAATGATGATGGTATGCACGGAATTGATCACATGGCTGCAATAGAACTACAGCAACAAGGTTACAACGCACAGAGCACAGCAGCAGACTGTGACTATTGAAGCTGCTGAGGATACTGCAGCCATGCACATGGGTACATCAGCAGTGGGAGCGAGATAGAAGAGAAAATGTCTGCAGAAAATGTTCTCGAAAACTCAAGTGACAGCATTACCGAAGATGACACAGCAACAGACACAGCCTAAGGCTCAAAAGACCAGGACATTCTTGGAAAGTCGGTAGTGTGGAGATATTTATAGAGATATCGGTAGAAAGGAGAGGAGCTTGCACTGCAAACTGTGTCTAAAGCATGTTCCCACAAAGACGAATAACAGCATTAATTTTTGCATTTTGAAGCAGTGCCATCCTTTAGAGCACTCACAATACCAGGCTTTATAGTCTCAGAACCAAACAAGTGCTGGTCCTCGTGAAACAGCCGGTATCAGACCTGCACAACAACAACAACAGACCAAAGTGTCCATTTCTCCTGTGCCATCATGAAAACAACAGAAGAAACACAGTAACATCACTAATGCATTAGCCTACTTTATTGCTAAAGGTATGATGCTAGGAAGTTCGATCAAACATGTGAAATTTACTCAAAGTAACTGACCATCTCCCAAAACAAATGTATCCCTCATGATTTACATAGTTAATTTTGAATAATCATAAATGTATTCATTTTTTTTATCTGTTCTAATTGTATGTAAAATAAGGGTTTTAGGTGAAATAAGAAAACTGCTAGTGAAAAATGTAAAAGAGTTTGATTCACTCACACACTAAGCTGTGTATACATGGTGATATCCAAAAATCACAGTGGCGGTCACTGTGAGTTCCAGATCCTTTGCTAGTTTTACCCTCTCCATTTGATATAGTTTGATATTTCATATAGAACTTGTGCATGGAGCCCCAGTCTGAGGGAGATTGACCGTCATCTTTAGCCTCTTTTATTTTCTAACAATTGCTCCAGCAGTTGATCTATGGACAGGTGTCTTTAAAGAGCTCAGACAGGTCTTTAAGAGCCAGAATTCTTCTTAATTACCAGGTGTTCAAATACTTATGTGCAGCAGTGCAATACAAATAAATTCTTCCTGAATTTTTTTACCAAGGGTATCTCGGTGATGCCTGGGTTGGGACTTGAACCTGCAACCTTCTTATCTCAGGGGCAAAGTTCTAACCACTAGGCCACCATTGCCCACCCCATGAAAAAAATGAGTTTATAGTGCACATCTGACTTTTTAGATCTTGTAAGGGCACTGAAGTGGGTGAGTCTGGGTGTTCTCCACCTTAGGGGCTGTACAGCCAAGTCATTAAATGCTTCATTAGACTGATTCTCATCCCTGATAACCTCTGTGGAACTCACCAAACCGGACCAGACACATTTGCCAATATGTGCTTGCTTGCAATTAGCTTAAGTAAGAGTCTTAAGGGACACATTTAAAGCTCTAAATTCTCATTTTAATTTTGGAACCGTCAAACACTAAAAGACTGAAACTTAAACAATGGATCTAAAACCTGATTTTCAATTCTTTTACTTATTTCCCTAAAGAGATTTTATGCAACTCAAACATGATACAAAATATACAGTAATGCTTTCCCTTAAATTAGGGGCTCCCAGTCCAGGATTGGCAAACACTAGACTTTTAATATAATGTGAACAGGTAAGAGTTGATTTTCAGGCTTAACATTTTACATGCACTGACTTTACTATCAAAGTTCTTTCCTCAGTCATGCTTTTGGTGTCATTTCAAGTCAGTGCAGATGAGCTGAAGGTGTTGATGTCCTGAGGTATTTTGAACAGATTGCATGTCCCTGTGGGCCTAAGGTTCCTCCGCTTTTATTGACTTGCTATTGTCTGCAGCCTTTTAATAATTGATTGCACTTTCACAAAACGGCAGAAGATGTCTTTTTTTCACTATGTGGCTGCTTGCAGGAGGAGATCTTTATGGATTTTTGTCAGCTGCATGTGCTTAAGGTGTTTCATCCTATAGCTGGAAAATTATTTGTTATAATAGATCATAATAGTTGGTTATCCTCCATATATTGAAATCAGTAAACAAAAAATACGTGATCATTATAACCATAATATGATCAGAATGTTTTGTCATTAGTAGTGTCACCAATCTGTGTCACTGTAGTTTGAGAAAGAAAGCTTCATCTTCGAGTGAAGTAGTTTTGCCTGATGCTACATGCAGGTGAAATGTGCTCTCTTTCAAAATGATTTGATTATTGGGATTATATGGAGTAAAGCTGGTTAAGAATTCTACATATTTACAGAGTTCAGCATATTTGTTTTTGTTCTCTTATGGTGGTGGTCTTTTTTTGTGTGTTTTATCTCCAAAGTCACTTTCTCTGGAGGTTGCATTTATGAGAGAACACTATTATACACCAACTCTAAGGATGAAGGCTTGAGAGATATGAGATGCAGCAAGCATCCCATGAGGTGCCTCTCAAATGAATTTCCAATGCACACACATCCCTGCTTACACAACTAACCCAACAGCAGCAACAGAAGTGTGTTTGATTTATTGCTTTTTTGTTGTTTTTTTCTCTCGTTTGACTGAGTTTTATCATTTAAATGGGTCATTTGATGGAGGAAAGAGCAGAAAATGGCAAACAATCAGACCGGTAAACATCAAGCTTCCACAGCCGCTGGGACATTTCAGTTGGGTTGTCTGCTGGCTTGTGATCCGTGGCACAGATACAGGCTTTATTTTACGTGTGGTTGTTTGTGCTTTGCTGCTTTCAGGAGTGAATTTTTTTCTAATTTTTTTGGTCATTTTTAAGTGTCATCTTTTTTCTGAACTCGAGCCTTAGAAGCTGCTAAAAAGTCATGTCCTGTGGTTTGTTCTTCAGTGCTTTCCAGATTTATAATATTTTGCTGAATTGATGGTAAAATGGTTTATTTAGATGCACTTCATTTTTTGAACCAGAGCCCAAAAGTCATGATCTACAGTTGTTTTTGTTGCCTTCAGGATTTAAAATTTCTGGTTCTATTTAAATGTTTCCTTTTTAACTTTAGCCCAAAAAGCTGATGAAAGTTTGTACCCTGCTTTGGTCTCTGCATTTTCCCACCAGCCTTTAAAGCCATTTTCACTCTTATGTTGACAGCACTAAATAGGCTCAGCTGTGTGTGTGTGTGTGTGTGTGTGTGTGTGTGTGTGTGTGTGTGTGTGTGTGTGTGTGTGTGTGTGTGTGT
>JBBIGC010000033.1:4763446-4789629 GCA_037576955.1 Lepidarchus adonis
GTGTGTGTGTGTGTGTGTGTGTGTGTGTGTGTGTGTGTGTGTGTGTGTGTGTGTGTGTGTGTGTGTGTGTTCTCTCTGCAGTGGAGATCATAAGGTTTTCCTGTCTCTGCTGGCTGCTCTCTCGCTGTTACTGATCTTCCTGCTCGTCCAGCGTCGCTGTTCTCTCGTGTCCAAAATCGCCCTGGCTCTTGGCCTCCTGGGAGTTTACAGCTACCGTGCAGCAGTCGGCAATGTCCTGTTCCCATGGCAACACTCCACTCGATCCATCTCCAAGTAAGCTTGGTCGTTTTGAATTTTATTGACAGCTGTTGTGCGTGAGATGCTGATGAGGTCATGCTGAGAACATGCCAGATCTTCACTTCATCTCTTGTAAATAACATTTGACCCATTTATCAGCGATGCTGTAACAAGCATTTCCTTGAATAATATTTTTCTTTGCCTTTTCCTTATCATTAGTATGTACTGCCTGATGTTGGAAAGTTACTCTAGAGGTTAGACGATTGCACTTGAGGAAGAGGCTGTAATTAGCCTTGTTTTCAATTTTTATTATGAGAACTACAAACACTCGGCGAGCGTGTTTCAAGAGCGTGGCAGTAGAAGAGGCCTCCACTCAGGCTCCCGATAGCAGTGTATTGTGTGCTGCTGTTTAGCATGTTCAGCAGAGAAAGGGCCTTTGATTAGCCTGAATTGGAAATCTTTGAAGGCTATTATTACTCTGATTATAGGCCTGTGCTGGAATCAGGAAGTGTTGAGTCAGAAGGCCAGGCTTTTGGTTTCCCCCTGCGTTTAATCCTCATTAGTCTGAACTGATTTACTTGTAGCATTCTGTCATTCACATTCCTCCCTCCAACATTGGACCACACTGGCTGGTTTAATGGGTCTAAGCACAAATACACACACATTCTTAATTTTCTCTCTTACTTGCACACACCCTATTATAACACATGCACACTCACTGCCACACTTCTCACCTCTTCCCCATGACATTTTCTCTCACCTAATTAAAACTTTGACCCTTCGCCCTTCCTGCTGGGCCACCAACTGTGTTCCCTTACTGTCTCTGCATACAGGAAACGGCGAGAACGAGAGAGGTGTCGCTCAGTAATTGACAGTGTCACCCAAGCCACTCGTTCATTCATTAATCACTACAGGACGTTGTTTATGTTGCTCCAGCAACCTCTGCATTTTCTAATAAGTTGATGTCTGCAGCATCCTGTCCCTGCACTCTCTATGTTTATGTCTTTCCTCTTCCTCTCTCTCTCTTCCACTCTCACATCTCTGCTGACCACTCACCCTCTCCTCTCTTTCGCTCTCTCTCTGCTTTCTTTCTCCTCTCTGGACTCCGACTTTCGCACACTCTTTCTGTCCATCTTATTGCTCTCTCATGCACTTGTCTCTCTATTTCTGTCTGTCTCTCTGTCTGTCTGTCTTTCCCTCTGTCTACAGTCTTATGCAAATGTTAACACAGTCTCTCTAGGACATGGGACAAAAATACACAATATTTTTAGCAAAAATTAAAGCATAGTTATTTTTCTGCCATAAATTGAACAGAAAGTAAAAAATATTTTTTTTATTATGGCACTGTGCAAATGTTTGGGCACCCTAAGAGTTCCAAAGTCTTATTCTTTTCATAAGGTTTCAGACCTTAATCATGGCAACAGCAGTCATTAGTAAATGTAAATTTCAAAGCTTAACACATTCTCTGGCTCTTGTGCACACACTTGTGGACACTCAACAACCATAGGATCCTAAAATCAGTATATTTATATATAATATGTAAGACTTTGAAAATCGAAATCCACCATGAACTACCTCAAACGATGCAAGCTGAAGGTGTTGGGATGGTCATCACAGTTCCCTGATTTAAACATCATTGAAATTTTATGGGTAGATCTTAAAAGAGCTGTGCATGCAAGACGACCAAAGAATATTACAGAACTAGAAGCCTTCTGCAAGGAAGAATGGGAGAAAATCCCAAGTACAAGAACTGAAAGACTTTTAGCTCTAAAAAGCATTTGCAAGCTGTGATATCTGCCAGAGGTGTTACTACGTGCTGATTATGTATGGTGCCCAAAGTACCATAATGTTTTTATTTTTCATTTTTATTCAATTTCTAGCATGAAAAGTAACTCTGCATCAATGTTTGCTGAAAATATTGTGTAGTTTTTTCCATGTCCTAGAGAGACTTTAACATCTTTTCAATTACAAAATCACCAAAATCTGTTATCAAGGGATGCCCAAACTAAGACTCTATCTGTCTGTCTGTCTGTCTGTCTGTCTGTCTGTCTGTCTGTCTGTCTGTCTGTCTGTCTGTCTGTCTCTCTGTCTTCCTTTCTGCCTCTCTCATTTTCCATGAACTACACACTCTAGGTTCAGTGATTTGGTTCAGTAGTATTCTGTTAATTCATCACTACCTGCTCCTGATGGAATCTACACTTCACTAATGAAGCTTGCACATTCTAGTATCTTGTGTGTTCAGTACTGAGAGTCGTAATGATTGATGTGTCGTTTTAGGCTGCAACAGGCACCAAATATCACCCCTTCTTTACCCCATGTGCTACCAGTCTGCTTTTATGTTTCACTGAGGCATCAATAAAATAGCCCGGGAATCTGCTTGGAACTGTGTTCTTTTTATTATCCTAGTACAGCTTTTACATTTTCCAATGCATTAGAAATGTTCTATCCTGAAAGAGACATTTTATAGATGATGAGGTTTCACTTGTCACTCATACTTCACTCGCTTCATGACCTGGAAGGCTTGCTGTAACAGTGCTGTAACATGGAAAAAAAATAAGAAATCAGCAAACACTTTTTCACACCACTGTAAATATGTAAATAAAATTAAACACATGGAGCACATACACAGCAGAAATGAAGTGAAAAATTCCTGACCTTTATTCCTGTGGTAAATAAAAATAAACACATGGAGCACATGCACAGCAGTAATGAAGTGAAACAGTTCGTTTGAGTGGAGAGTGACTAGGAGCACGCCGGAGATCACTGGAGGTGGAGAGAATGGCCTGATGGGTATTATAGTTTGTTGACAGAGTGGAGTGACTCTGTTTAGACGAGATGAGTTTTGCCTGAATTGAAGTCCATAGGTAGTAGTGAGAGGTGAGACAGAGAGCAATTAAAAAAATGGAGCAGGGGCAAAACCAGAAAGTAAACATACGAGATGCTGCTCGGCGATGAAGAAAGAAGAAACAGGCAGCAGCATGACGCCATGTGATACTGCATGTATTTGTTTGCTCCGCTCAGTAACTAGTTCCAGCTCAATTGATGTAACCACAAATCGCCGTTTGTCAAGTGTGTCGTAACTCGTTCACAAGCCTGATCGTCTGCAGAAAGAAGCTGTTGGTCTGTCTTGTTGGCAAAAGTGTGTGTTGTGGGTGTGTATTGTCTCTGATTATGTTGTGGTCTCTCCTCATTACCCTGGTTACCATGTCCTGTAGTGGGGGGAAGGCTGCTCCTGCAATGAACTGTTGTTTTGATCACACGTTGGAGGACTGTTGTCCTGAGCCAAGCAGCTTCCATACCAGACTGGGATGGAACTGGTCAGTTCTAATTATCATAAAATTTAAATGTCTAAACTACTAACTAAACACAACTTTACATTTAGATTCAGTGTTTTGGAAATAGATGAGTGAGGTGAGGACTGATATGTTAACATTGTACACATTTCTTGCTTTGACTTGTTTTACGCACTTGTGTAACCCATTGAATAGAAGTTACTGGCTTTATGCAGCTAATGTTCTTCTATAAGCCCTAATGAATAGCTTCTCCCTCTTCAGATTTGGTGTCCTGTGTTTCACCTGACTGAATCCTCTTTATATTTCTGTTTTTATGCTTTCATTTTACAGTATGTGAACTATTTGCAAATGGTCTAGTTTGAATGAAAACAACACTTCTGTGTAAACTGAAATTCTAGGCTTTGTTACTGAACACCCCAGCATGTGTTATTTACCTCATTTGAAATAGATTTTGTGTAAACAAGACATTTTAATGAAATAGTTTATTTAATATGCATAGAAACTACTCATTTTCAGAGTCAATCTCATTATGTATACACAGAGTTGTAAAAAAAAAAAAAAAAGAATCACTGCATGCAAATATGGTCACTGATGTTATGTGCCATTAATGATGCAGTGGGCAAATATATAGATTTGCATTGGGTTTTTTTTATGTATACTTTTATATATTTATTTATTAGTTTATTTTTATTTTACTTTCACTGGTGCTATGATGAAATTGGTTTGGCTGGTTGTCCCAGAACAATTATTGGCAATTCTATTTTGAGTGCTTTGTTGTTTGCTTTGCCCCCTACTGTAATGTCAGCTGTTTCTTTTTTTCAAATATTTTTTTTTTTCCTCTCACGATTTTCAAACTGAAATTACAGCAAAAAGTAGAGCAGCTGACTCAAGCAGGCAGCCAACGCACTGTGAGCAAAGAAACAAATGGGGATGCACCCTCACACCATGATTCAAACTAAGCTGACTGCAAGCATTTTCCTTCACATTCAAATCTAACAGGATGCAAGAAGATGCAAATCTTTAGTGATAGTTACACGCCCACCCATAACTGGACGATACTGATCAGATGAAACTATTTTCCTCAGCTTTACTGTGAAAATCTGCTCTGCAGTCTACTTTTGGTGAAAGGAAAGAAAAAATCATATTCCCTGCAAATCTACATGTGTCTTAGTCATCTTCACTGCTACGTTAATTAATTTATCTTAGGATGAAGACTAAATGTCAGTCAAAGCCTAAGATTAAACCCCCACTAGAATGGAACTGTAAGTAGTCATCTGCTGATCCCTATTCAGTGCAGATATCACTGCATGTCCCTAAGAAACCTTGGACGATGAGTGGCTTCTGTAACCGCAAAGTGGGCACAGCATCAGTGTCAGAGTACGAGCGAGTGGGTGGTGATGCCTGTAGGATTCTGCAGTCTAACATATGTAAAGAAGCATGTCTGTTATAACACCCCCAAACAGGCAATCGCCTACATGGTGTCTCAAGCCGCACTGCTTGGCTTGAGTGCTTTTTGGTTCAGCTGTGATTGAAAGGCATTTCACTTTTCTAGATCACTGTCATGGGGTTCTAGCCCGATTAGAGTTTTTACCTAACCATGATTTTAAGCAAAATTTGTTGATTTTCTTTCCATGCCAAGGATTTTGACTTTAACTCTGTTGAAGTTTTGACAAAAACCCTATCTGAATCCAACAAGTGTCAACCATACACTCAATAAGTGTCCGTATTACTAATGAGCAATAACAAACCGTATTAGAGCTTGGCCTTCAGTTTGGGATATTAATATCAAAACAAGGACACAAATTGAAAAACATAAATACCATAATGGTAAATTTGGTTAGCACCTCTGTTCTGTTAGTTTGTTGGTGTTAAACTAACAGCATTGCACATAAACAGAAATATAATTCTTATTAACATATTCTCTGGTTTATTTTATATGAAGCATGTGATATATATATTTCTGTATCAAATTCTTCAGTAAAGAGACACCCTCTGTTTACTGGTCAGTGACTTATGTAGAAGGCCTTCCACACTTTTCAGTTCAGAACATGACCGATTGATCGTCTGAAGACCCGAAGGCCTAAACATTAGAAGAGCTTGCTTTGCTATATCTGTCTATAGCTATATGGGGAAAAAATCTGGATTTTTCTTGACACCTTTTTAGAATTTACCTTTACTCTATCCAGCCTAAACTTAAAGGTTGGGTATTTTCTTGAAGTTCTCTTTATGTCCAGACAGCAATGAATAAAAAGAAAAAAATGTGAGATCTGTGATAGCACAATGGGTCATAAAAAGCCTTTCCAGGTATCTCATTTGTCCTGGATGAAATGATTGCTTGACCTGTATCTTTCTTACTTGTCTACATGTTCCCACTCTGCACATGCACATGCTAATAAGCCAGTTGCACAACAGCAGAGCTACTGTTTTTCAGTTTTAAAAAAAGACTAAAGAAAGCTATGACCAAAAATATGTTGGATACAGAAAGGAAAAACAGAACTAGGAATGTGTTTTACTGAACTGTGTAGATATTTACAAAGCCAAGAGCCATGAGCTTGTAAGATAGTGCTCTACGTTTGTCGGGCAGTGCATGTTCATGTGTTTTTGAAGAATGATTTTGGAGAGAGGTCTGAAGAGGTGGTGGGATTTTGCCTCCCCCACCCTCCACCTGCCAAAATCTGATTTCTTCAGAATTGCCAACCCTTATTTTCATAATGAAAATATTATTTCTGCAATTGTTGCAGTTTACTTGCAAATATGATTTTGTTTAATAAAAACAAGCTAAAGAAATGATACATGTACACAAATATGTAGGCCTTCTCTGAATCTGAATCTGATTATATCTTCTAGTTTCGAAATAATTCATGTTGCTTCTCTTGGTTGGAAACTTTCTTTGGTGAAACCATAATTAGCGCAACAGTATGATACCACCACAAAAAAGAGCCAGCAACAGAACATAGCTAAATAAATGAAAGCTTTAATGGCCTAATGATCAACTGTCCAAAATTTATTCATTTCTACTTTATATTTTATTTCAGTCAATGTCTTTGAACATTGTCACTCATGTTTTAGTATAAATTACTGGCTTTTGAGATCATCTGCAATATATCACAGCACACAGTAACATTGTGGTTGTGGAGGTGGGGGGCAAAAATTAGAGCTTGACCTTCAGTTTGGGATATTAATATCAAAACAAGGACACAAATTGAAAAAAATACCAAAAGAGACTCCCTCTGTTTACTGGTCAGTGACTTCCACATTTTTGAGTTCAGAACATGACCGATTGATCCCCTGAAGACCCGAAGGCCTAACCATTAGAAGAGATTGCTTAGCTATATCTGTCTAACTCGCAAATAAAGGGATTTGCCAGCCTGACCAAACTCTGTGACTAGTCTGGTCCTGTCAAGTTTGGGCAGATATTTCAAACTGTAAGCCTCATGCAGTCCTGAAATCCTGCTGTGCTGAAGAAGTGGCGTTTCTGGAATTCTTGATGAAGTGTTCAACGAGACAGCTGTAGACAGACTGGCAGGTTCACGTGGTGCTTTTGACAGGGAGACGCTTTTTGAACCATGAACCAAGCCAGTAAGGGTTTCAACTTAAACAGCCGCTTTAATTCTGAATCACTTCAGGATTGCAGCAGCGGTATTTGAAACATCTGAGCACAGTAATTAAAAAGTCCCCAGCACACCTGCGTCGAGAGGATAGCACCAAAAAAGCACTTTTATTTTTATCCTGATTAATCTGCCAGCGTTTGTTGTGCTGACACCTCATTTGTGAGTGTTTATGCATGCAGATTTCTCATAAAGATGGAAATGAATTCCAGATCTCATCAAGAAACACACACAGACGTACACACACATGCACAAAGAGGCAAGGATCAATCGATTGTTTTTAAATGTTGTTTTCCGCCCTTAGCCCCAAAGCAAAAAGCCATGGCCTTGAATATTAGTGTGCGGACCTGAACAGGCTTCTGCAGATCAGATGGGCCTTGATGCCCTTCGAGGTCATGCCACATTCTGCTCCCTGTAACAACAATAATAGCATCCCACCTGCAATTTATTTAATGATCCACTTTTTGACTGTGTTATTCTTCACAGCCCTTATTAAATCCCATTCTTGGCGCTTATGCAATACTTTTTTCAATAAAGAAGCTAAAATTACCCTGAAAAGGAGACCTCTCAGTACACATTAGTAGTGTAGTTAAGGGACTTTAGAGGACAGTGCGCTTTAGAGGCGCTGATTTTGATTGTAATTGTTATGATTAACTCTGGTTCTGTGGTGTGTGTTTTCCGAGTAAAAGCATTTCTAATAGGTAATGTCTTAAATGAGTAAATCATCATATTAATTTGAAAACTCCTCTGCCAAAAATATGATGATATATGATGTATGAATCAAGATAATGACCTGACATGTTGGAGTCTGATCATCTAGCGGCCAGTAATCTTCATGATCAGACAGCCCACTCTGTCAGGTCAACTCAAAATCACAGGCCAACCTTCAGCTTTTCTCAGAAGTTCTCAGGAATTTCACTTTTATTATGGCACCTCAGTTTGGTCATCAATACAATTCAGCATGAGAAAACAAACCTGTGGTTATGATTATCTTCATGTTTAAATACTGTCCTGATCAAAAGTTTAAGACCACTTGACAAATGGCACAAAATCATATGTTGCATGGTTCGGTCTTAACAAGGTTCCAAGTAGAGCTTCAGGATGCTACAAAATACAAGACGAAAAATGTGGATTCATCGCCATTTTCTGTCTGGTTCACACTGTCATGGCAAAGGCAAAAAATGTTCCCTCTTTGAACGTGGTTGGGTTGTTGAACTGCATAAGCAGGTCTCACAGCTCCATCGCTGCTGAGGTGGGACACAGTAAGACATTTGGAATTTCTTAAATGATCCTGAGGATTATGGAACAAAAAAGTAAAGTGAAAGAAAAATTTCACCTGCACTGAGCCAGAGGATCCCATTAGCTGTCCGTCAAGACACTGGACGATCCTCGACCCAAATTAAGGCAGTTATTGGAGCCAAATGCAGCCCCATAACCATCAGACGGCATCTGAGACTGAAGGGCTTCAAAAACATAAAATATCTCCAAGGGCCACATCTCCTTGAACACAACAGACCTGGACATTTGGACTTTGCAAGAGAAAACCGAACATGGGACATTGAAAGGTGGAAGAAAGTTTTATTCTCTGATGAGAAAGAATTTAACCTGGATGATCCTGATGGTTTCCAACATTTCTGGCAAGACAAGCAGATGAGATGTTTTCTATGTGCCACAGTGGAGGGAGCACCATAATTTCTTTTTCTGTGTGGTAACAACTGGGTTTTTCAACAGGACAACGATACAGTTCACAATGCCCACAGGACCAGGGACTTCTTCCAGGAGAATAACATCACTCTTTTGGACCATCCTGCATGTTCCCCTGATCTAAACCCAACTGAGAATCTTTGGGGATGGATGGAAAGGGAAGTTTACAAAAATAAGCAACAGTTCCAGACAGTAGATGCCCTTCGTGCGGCGTCTTCACCACTACTTCACGAGCTACTCATTACTGAGTTCATGTATGGAACTTTGATTTCTGTTTTGGGGGGTTTACAGGGTTTTGGAGGTGTGGTGCTAAACTTTTGATCAGCTGTGAAACAGCCTGTTTCAGTTTTCAGTGTTGTTGTCAATAAATTGCTTTAAAAAAAATGTGTTTCACTCCTATTTCTTCTTGTAGCATGTTGAAGCTCTACTTGGAACCTTATTAAGATCCAACCATGCAACATATGACTTTTTGTCATTTGTCAAGTGGTCTTAATCTTTTCATTGGGACTATAGGTTGTAATACATTTTTGCTGCATGTTCGGAGTGGTACAACTGCATAAGTGCCTGATCATCAGTAGTGATCCTAGGAATGCTGAAGGCTTCCTGCTGCCATACATTCTAATGATATTGGATCTGTTAGATCAGGTTTTCCTCAGATTGGGACCATGATCTCAGTGTGTGTTGTGAGTTTACTATAAAGCAAAGCGAGCCCCTAGGTCCTGCTCGCTGCAGTATGCTCTCCTTCGTTAGCATGTGACATTTGGAAATCTGACTCAATACCTGGCAACCCGCCTTTCTCTCAAACCTCTGACACCCTCCTATCATTACTATTTTAGCAGGCTTCACACACATACAGAGTAAAATGCATAAGACCTGACTGGCACACAGCACTGCAAACCCATCATACTGAATTCATCAATGAAAGCACATACTGATGAATGACAAAGTGACAGTTGTGCTGATATAAACAACTATCTTGCGTTTAGTTCTTACTCAGTCTCCAAAACAAAAGAAGCTTCACCTTCATGTGCCCCCCCAGGGTGCCTTTAAAACAAAACTATTGAGCTAATTATCAGAAAGAAGGTTCAGTGTGCTGCACACAGATTTCCCTACTCAAGCAATCTCACTATACCTGGCAAACTTCGGAAGAGTTGAGCCAAGTATGTTTGAACAGGGAAATCACCTCCAGGACCAAAGTCGAATCCCCCTGTGCAAATGCTGTCAGATATTTCTATTGGAAAACGCTGCCTCCACCAACTCACTGGCATTCGAAATGCATTAGTGCACTGATGCTGCAGACTTTATACAGCAATTTAGATGAATATTGATTGTCCCAGGCAAGGTGCATGTCGTAGGTACAGACTGTGGTGCTCTCACACTGAGTGCTTCTTCTCCTTTTAGTCTATCCGAAGTTGCTGGAGGTGGTTGGCATATTGCCCTCACCTGCCTAAGGCTTTTCTAAATGGCATTGTGGCATTTCACTTCCCTTGGGTGTTGCCCTCACCAGTTAAAGAGCACAAGCTAGACACAGTTGGTTTTCATTTGAATTGATGGACTATACCGGCTATTGGATTGAACTGATCCAACAGTTGACTGATGACACAATGTCTTTCCTTTTTCCCGCTTCCAATTCTCTCTGTCAAAAATGTAACTTCTTTTTCAGTTGTTTTGTTTGCTTCTTTCTCTCTGCCTCCTTTTCACCACCATGGGAGCAAGTTGCAGTGAGAGTGGATTAATAAAACATGACGGAACATCTGCTTTCCTCCCTGTGCTCTAGAGATCCAGCTTTGTTTAGCTTTCCTCTTTTCACTGCTCCAGAAGAAAACGCACCCTTAGGGTCCATCACGCACACTGTCAATCCAAAGCTGTGTCCCCCATGTGTGTGTCAGGGTACCTCTTCCTCTAGCACAATGTGTATCCGGACCCTATTAGTTTGAAAAGTATTTTTAAACGAATAGTTTTGCTTCCGAAATCTTGCTGGCAGAGCTACAGCGAAATTGATTTTTAATTACTTGATACACTCACACACACAAGGCCACACATTATGCTTTGTATTTAGTTAATTAGTTATCATATATATAACCAATTAAATCATAGCTTGACAAACTATGTTGCATGACAGAATAATTATTTATTGTGGTTATTTTAAATATTCAAAATCAGAATAAAAAAACTATTGATTCTGGGGGGAAATTGTTTGTGATGACTGCCACTGACGACTGATCACATTGGATTTTTGATTTTTTGTATTTTTGTGGCCACTGAAGCCTGTGTTCTAGTGAATTTACTGTAATTAAGAGTTTTATTTTCTTTCATCAGTGTTATATGTAATGGTCTAAAAGTGAAGGCAATATGGTTCCAATTTGTCTCTGTAATGTGTAAAACATTGGTTACTATACTGCCAATTACTTTTTTGTTCATTCATATTTTTTATAATTTTTATTGGTTTGTTTAACATAGGAATAAATCATTACTTGTTTTAGAAAAAAAATTGCAGTTTGAAAGACATCACAAACTTTAAATTTTATCATAGATTATGCGATATTAATAATAATGAAATTTAATCATTCAGAGCTTGAGAATTTGTAGACTAGCACATAACATAGCATATTGTCTTTTTTTTATAATTACAATAAAAATTTAAATGGACTTGGATTATAAAAAGATTACTTTAACGAAAATAATTGCATTTGCAATTGCATTCAAATAAAAAACTGTAATTTTTCCCAAATCATTTAGCAATAATTTATCCTGAACATCATGTAAAGAGTTACAAATATTTTATTATATTATTACTGAGCCAAAGTACCTTGCCGTTTTGTATCTTTGAAGTAACGTGTGTAGTTATTACAATGTGATCAGACTCACATTCTGCCATTGAAGGCTTTCCCCAGTGCATGGCTTCTTCATCTTTGTGAAGCTACTGTCTTTTTGTCCTGTGTTGCTGCGGGCAGCCTGTTATACTTAATGCCACATCACTCCTTTAGCTACTACGTGTACATGCCTAATTCCAAGACGTTGCCAGGGCTGCGTTGTCATGGTAACATGTTGCCAAGCAAGTGTTTAGTGCGGATGTTGGGTAGTACCTGATGGCACAGAAACAGCACAGAAAGAAATGAGAAGGAAAAGAAGGTCTCCATACTCCATCAATCCCTATAGGTCGACATGGAGGACATGTGCAAAGTATTAGTGTCTGATTTCCAGGCAGAGCTTAGAGGAACTGTGTCAAAAGTCCATTAACAGCAAGAGCTAAAACTCCCAGACACAATAGCTTCCCTCCACTTCCTGCTCTTAATAAGATCTGATGTTCTTCAAATATAAATCCAATAGCCCAACAAACATTTGGTGCTGGAAACAATAATACATTTACAGTTGTGCTCATATGTTTACATACCCTGATTGGAATTTATAATTTCTTAAGCATTTTTCAGAACAATAATGCAAAACTTATGGCATATTTGAGGTCTCCCTATAGTGTCTCAAGATATTGAGGTCAGGAGACTGAGATGGCCACTCCAGAACCTTTACTTTTTTGCTGTAGCCAATGACAAGTCAACCTGGCTTTGTGTTTTGGATCATTGTCATGTTGGAATGTCCAAGTACGTCCTTTGCGCAGCTTCCAGGCTGATGATTGCAAATTTTCTCCTGTACTTTTTGATAAACTACTGCATTTGTCTCTGACCAAATTTCCTGTGTCTTTGTAGCTCACACATCTCCAAAACATCAGTGATCCACCACTGTGTTTCACATTAGAAATAGTATACATTCCATCATAGGCCTTGTTGACTCCTCTCCAAATGTATCGTTTATGGTTGTGGCCAAAAAGTTCAATTTTAGTTTCATCGCTCAAAATGACTTTGTGCCAGAAGGTTTAAGGCTTGTCTCTATGCTGTTTGACTTATTGTAAGCTGATACTTTGAGGCATTTGTGAAGTAATGGCTTTCTTCTGGCAACATGACCATCCTGAAACAGCCACACCACATTTTTTCAGAGAGTCCTGTATTTCACCTGAAGTTATTTGTGGGGGTTTTTTTGCATCACAAACAATTGTACTGGCAGTTGTGACTGAAATTTTTGTTGGTTTACCTGACTGTGGTTTGGTTTCAACAGAACCCCTAATATTACACTTCTTATAATTTTTCCTGTTTTGTAGAGTTCAACTTCTTTTTCCTTTTGCTTTCACCATGACTTATAATTAAAAAAAACATCAGTGCAGCATTGGATGAAAGAAGCAAAGGTCTGTCGGGAGTCCAGAAACTCACTGACCTTTTATACACACCCACTATTTACAAGCAACAGGTGAAAATGGTTACATTTAATAGCCATTCAAACCTGTTTGTGTCAAGTTGTGTGCATGTTATCAGGCCAAATCACCAGGGTATGTAAATGTTGATCAGGGTCATTTGGGTAGTTTCTGTTGTCATTATGATTTAAAAAGAGTAAACCCAGTTGTTTGATAATAAATGTCTTTAGCCAAACACTAACCATGAGTGAAAGAAAAGTTTGTTTTATCATTCATATTCTCTGACAAATGGCCAAGAAATCATAAATTCTGTCAGGGTATGTAAACGTATGAGCAGAACATACTCATACAGCTTTCTGGTTGATATTTTGTCTCCTAAGTAGTCATAACAAGTTTATTATTATTTATATTCATTTTCATCATTATGATTCTAGTCCTATGTGTTGGTCAGGTCTGTGAGACTTATTTAAGTGTAAATACATTTTTCTACCTGAGATTTATTTGTCTTTACTCATTATCTGCATAGACTATGTAGTAGAACACATTTTTATTTCTATGCATTTGCTCATATTTGGGTCTAAAAAGAACCATATGTATAAATTTAGATTTGCAGTTTTATTTTAAAAATGACCATTTAATAGGCATTACTTCCACCCCACACCCCACCTACACCAAGCCACACACCCTCACAGCACCAAGAACCTTTGCTATTCCTGCACTCCTTACACTCTGTAAAATGTCTTGTGGGAACATGCACAATGTTATTTTAAAGCATTCCTAACATTCGTCTTTTTCTCGCACACTCTCCCGACTATGCACTGAATGCAGCCAGTAGCAACAAAAGAAAGTCCTGTGATATGTGTTCCTGTCTGAAGGAGGACAGGAGAAATATTCCTCAATGTTCTATCAACTTTTCTCTCTTATCTGGTCTCTGTGCCAGTCAAGTTGGTGGCCCAAAACATTTCTTTCTACTTTTCTTAGGTAAACTTTGTAATGTTTTCTCAGATTTACTTTTAATGTGTGTTACAAAATATCCCAGCATTTCCAGATATTAGGTTTGTAAAACATTTAACCTCTACATATCTGTGGGCCTATGTGTTTTTGCTTTTTTTTCTTCAATTCTACATTACAATGCCAGTGCTGCTTTGTATTGCAGATAGAGGATTTTTATTTGGATTACATATCAAGTGATTTACCTTGATTTATATGTGTAAATATACCTACTATTCTCATCGTAATTACTGTCATTTCATTTTTAATACAATGTGCTAGACTATCAAAGCGACACACAAAAAAGGTCATTTTCCAATTAGGTGCAGTCTGCCCTGTATGTGTTTATGTAAATGTATTGGATGTTCTCATTAGTGCTGTATGGTTAACCTTGTGGTCTGAGTGTGTGGGCTGTAATAAGGCCTGTGTATTCAGGACTCTGTAATATAGAACGTATCCTCACTGCCATCGATCCACTGAACTCCTGCAAGTCTGGGGAGGTGCACTGCAGACAAACCTTCAAACAAAAGGGTTCTGTCAATATCGATTTTCCTGAGGTGTGTGTTTAAGTGCGAAAAGGTGTGTGCGTGTGTGTGTGTGTGTTTGCAAAGAGTTTACTTTTCCATTGTCAAGGAAACTGTATGAGTCAATTTAATTCAAGAGGCTGTATTGGCATGACTGTATTCAATTACACCATAGGCAGCAAAATGTAATCAGACACTGAAAGAAGTGGATATTCCAGTTACAGTCACACCCACTTCAAACAGTGGAAGAAAATCAGTCATCATGCTTGTTGATTGGAAAATGGCAAAGTAATAAAACTGGAATGAGACTGTAATTTCTTTTTCTTTCTTTCTTTCCTTTCCTCCCTTCCTTTCTTTTCTTTTCTTTTCTTTTTTGTTTTTTCTTTTTTCTTTTTTTCTTTTTTCTTTTCTTTTCTTTTTCCTTTTGTCTTGGTCTTCTGTCATTTGTTCATTTCTCTCTCCTCCTCCTTTTAGAGGAACAAGTGAGGCACGTTTTGTTTACATCTTCGTCCTGGGCATCCTCTTCACTGGAGTTAAGGACCTGTTGCGCTCTCAGGTGATGTCCTCAGCACTGGAGGGCAGACGCCTGAAGAGCAGGGGATTGTGGGAAGTGTACAGTGGTGTGGTGCTGCTGGTGGCGCTGCTGTTCCGTGCTCATAACCTGCCCACGCTGGCATGCTGCCTGCTCATCCAGACACTCATGGCTCAATTCATCTGGAAGAAGCTGCACTATGACGCTGCGCAGACCACCATCATGCACTACTGGTTCGGTCAGGCCTTCTTCTTTTTTCAGGTAAGAGAGAGAGAGAATACTGAGATCAGACTGTTTATCCGATTACTAAACCAGCACACACATACCTCAGAAGACTGCTTCACTTACAGTGGAGGAAATAATTATTTGTCCCCTCTCCGATTTTGTAAGTTTGCCCACTCACAAAGAAATGAATAGTTATTTATAACTTTAATTAATTATATTCATTAAATAAACATGACAGAATATCATAATGACAGAATTATATAAAAACTATAAACTGATTTACATTTCATTGACTGAAATAAGTATTTGATCCTCCACCATTAAGGGTTCTGGCTCCCACAGACTGGTCAAATGCTCCTAATTTCAACTCATCACCCATATTAATGTCACCTGTCTCCACCAGTCACCTGTATAAAAGACACCTGTCCACAGACTCTGACCTCTGACACCATGGGCAAGACCAAAAAGCTGTCTAAAGAAGTCAAGGACAAGATTGTAGTCCTGCACAAGGCTGGAATTGGCTACAAAACCATTAGTAAGAAACTGGGTGAGAAGGAGACAAGTGAGGCACGTTTTGTTTGAACAATTGTTTGACCACCACATCACCACATTAACAGGAGGTTGAGTGACATCTTTGTCAGAGGACAAACTTACAAAATCAGCAAGGGGTCAAATAATTATTTCCTCTACTGTATCTCAAATAAGACTTTTTTGTCTTACTGTCATTGCCATACTGTTATCTATAAATAAATCTTTCAATTTAACACAGTGCTTTTAACAGTTAAGGGCAGCATGGTTATAAAGTTGTTGACACTGTTGTACTGTATGTAATAGCATTTTGTCAAACCAGTATTACCACTGCAATATAAATATTGCAAAAGTAATGACAAAGTAATAAAACTGGAATGAGACTGTAATTTCTTTCTTTCTTTCTTTCTTTCTTTCTTTCTTTCTTTCTTTCTTTCTTTCTTTCTTTCTTTCTTTCTTTCTTTCTGAGAAAACACTGAATGTGCTGTATTACATAGCTAGTTGCTTGATGCTGTGGGTTCCTGTATTTACCATAGGGACATTTAGTTGATTCTGATTGGTCTAACTCATTCACAGTCAGTGTCAAGCTTCATGTGATTAGGTTAAATTTTCCCACTTTAAACATGCAGGCAAGCTTCTGCCATTTGGGAGTCAAATCATGATTTCTATATAAAAATGATTCATCTTTCACCCCTAGTCAGAAACTATTAAAACAAGTCTACTTGGAATTATTTAAGACTCGAAATGGTTTGAGGCAAATTGCCTGCGGCGTACTAACTGGTGATGTATACGTTATCTACAGCTGTGTAGCTCCAGTGCAATATGCAGCAAGCAAACTTAGATACCAAACACGTCATGGCCTATCGACTGCCTTTGTGGTAGGTTTCCCTAAAAGCAGGTGATGTTTGGGAGTTCAGGCTTTGGAATGCTGCTGGATCTGCATTCTTTTGTCTCCTTCCTAAACGAATAAGTTCCATGCTGCTGACCCCGGGCTCCTGAAGAGCTTTAACAGAATTTACTTTCCGATATAAATTCAGTTTTACACTCTGAATAGGACACAACAGAATAAGCTGAATAATGTTCTCTTGGGAATGTATTGGGTTAGTTTACAAATATTAATGGCCCATAAAGGGAGAACGTTTTTCTACCTACCTGATACATTTGCTAATCCTTTTTCATGGAACCACAGTGGGCAGAATTTCCTCATAGCATCTGACTCAGCAAATTGCCAGTTTGCAAATGTCACTCTGCTCATGGGCCGATAGCACATTGGCTGATTCTCCCAAAAATAAATAAATATAACAGGCATATGCTTATGCAGATGCTAAACCAAGTCTTTTAGAATGACTGTATTAAAATCATCACATATGACTCATGAACATGCTGAGGTTGAAGCTATACTTCAGTAAAAGTGAGTGTAAGTGTGTGATGAAAGCTCTACATGCAGGGTTCGAGTGTCTTTAGATAAGGCTGTGTGTGATGTCCTCGTTATTTGATGGTGTCTACCCCCCCATGCTGATATTTCTCGCCATGTCAGTGACCCCTGAGGTCCTTATTGTGCTGTGCGCTGCTG
Organism: Lepidarchus adonis; assembly: GCA_037576955.1. NCBI lineage: Eukaryota > Metazoa > Chordata > Actinopteri > Characiformes > Lepidarchidae > Lepidarchus > Lepidarchus adonis. The sequence continues at coordinate 4,780,904 of JBBIGC010000033.1, forward strand.
TGGCTTTTTAACTAAGGGCCATGAATACAACAGCCGCCAATTATCATTTTAGCTTCCCAAGCATGAAATTACTGACCTGGAGAATGGCATTTGGAACCAGGAGGCAAACAAGGTCAACCTATTCACCATCCTTTCATAGGTCATTCCTCTCTCTATCTCTCTCTCTCTGTCTCTCTGAAAGTGCAACTCTACCTAATAAAAAATAGGGCAACAGTTCCCTTATCCCTATTCTTTTTTTATATTCTCTGTAATTTTTACCGTCTCAATTCTTTTTCAAAAGAACTCTTTTGCTCTCCCTTTTCTTTTTACCTAATTTTATTTTCTCTCTCTCTCTCTCTCTCTCTCTCTCTCTCTCTCTCTCTCTCTCCCTTTCTCTCTCTGTACATTCCCATCTTTCAATTTGTGTAAGTTGAGTTAAACTGATTATTCCATCAATTCCACCGTTTCTCGGACACACTCCTCAGTCATGACAGCAGAAAGCAGGCTAGACACACTGAAGAGTGACTTTTGCCCATCCCATCAGAGCCTGAATTAATTTAGCCCTGGCAAGCTGGGCCTCTTTTATCAAACACTGTGTCACTCTACAGAGTGAAAGAGACAGTAAGACAGATGTTTGTGTGCGTGTTTGTATGTGTTTCTATGTGCTACCTTTAGGTCTTTCTCTACTGCGTTGACTTCGACACAAGCAGTCAAAATGACAGACAATGCCTCCTCTGGAAAGCTGTCAAAGAGCAAGGGCAGGAAGTCCAAAATCTCTTCTTTTTTTTTCTTTCCCCTCAAACTCAATCATTCCATCACTGCTTCAGCTTTATAGAGCTAGTGGAAATCTGTCTGCCTTCAGAGAAATTCTGCAAAGAGTAAATTTCCTTTTCCTTAGGTTTCTCCTCGCTTTAACAACCGCACAAATCTGACACACGCTTCACTCTCTTCAGAGACGTCAGCGTCTTCCCAATGGCGTGTACATGCATTATGCATATTTCTAAGACTTAAGACTTTCTCTTTGCCTATATAGCAGCATCAGTGTGCATTCATTTGCTTGGAGCTGAAATGTAGGGAAAAATGTAACAGAGTTCATTTTTCTTGTCACTTTTTTTTGTCAGCTTGCTGTCTTGGTTGAGGCTTTTATTTGGCTGGTTTTGATGTATTCTAAGGGGAACTCCAATAACATCGCCACAGTGGATATCTCAGTGGGGTTCGTGGGGCTGGAGAGTTACGTGGAGGCTCCTGCTGTTTTCCTGACCGCATTTAGCACCTACGCGGGTCCACTGCTCTGGGCGTGCCACCTGGTGTGCTACCTCAGCTCAGAGAGAGACAGGTAAGCGAATTACTTACACACATACTCACCAGCACATGCACACATACTACTGCTGAGCTTGTCTTTAAGTGTGAAAGAAACAAGTAGGTACACATACAGAAAGGATGTTAGATTGAGGCAAAAACTAGGTAAGAGAGTGAACCCGCATGAACAAACACAGTTAAGCTAGTCCAGCCGAGTTGTTCCTCAGGTGAGAGCAAGGAAGTCAGTGTCTCCGGCCACACACACACACCCAAAGGAGCGGCTGGGTTGTTCAGCTGAGAGAGTGTGGCCACACAGACACAAAATTACAGTACTATAGAGCAATTCTGTGACACACACACATCAGCCAATACATTTCTTCAGATCCATGTTGTTGAAGGAGGCATCACTTTTTCAGCAAAATTTTTCTGCCCACTTCATCTAAAATACTGTTCCCCCTCAGCTTTGATTTACTGTTTTAATTTATCGTGCAGATTGCATTATGTGAATTTCTTAGATGAGAAATCTACACATTCGTTTTGGTCAATTCTGTGTGATTTACAATATCTCACATTTTTAACAATTATTTACACTAGCTCACCAAAGTAAGTACACCCCATCACATTTTTGTAAATATTTTATTATATCTTTTCATGGGACAACACTGTGTAACAGTGTAAATTTGCTCAAATTTGTAAATAACGCAACACACAGCTATTAATGTATCCCTAAGTGAAAATGTCCAAATTGTGCCCTAAATTGTTAATATTTTATGTGGCCACCATTATTTTCCAGCACTGCCTTAACTCTCTTGGGCATGGAATTCACTAGAGCTTCACATGTTGCCATTGGAATCCTCTTCCACTCCTCAATGACCTTGAGCTCCTACACCTTGCAATTGAGGATGCCCTACAGATGCTCAATAGGGTTTAGGTCTGGAAACAGGCCTGGCCAGTCCAGCACCTCAGTTTCTTAGCAAAGGAGTGGTCTTTGATGTGCATTTCCAAAGAGAGAGAATCATGCTCTGCTTCAGTATGCTACAGTACATGTTGGTATTCATGGTTCCCTCAATGAACTGTAGTACCCCAATGCCAGCAACACTCATGTAGCCCCAAACCATGACACTCCCACCACCATGCTTGACTGTAGACAAGGCACACTTCTCATTGTACTCCTCACCTAGTAGCCACCACACATGCTTGACACCATCTGAACCAAATAAGTTTATCTTGGTCTCATCAGACCACAGGACATGGTTCCAGTAATTCGTGAAGCTCCTTATAGACTAGGCCATCTTTATGTAGAGCAACAAATCTTTTTTTTGCAAAGTTCTTTGCCATGAGGTGCCATGTTGAGCTTCCAGTGACCAATATGAGAGAGTGTGAGAGCGATAACACCAAATTTAACACACCTGCTCCCCGTTCACACCTGAGACCTTGTAACACTAATGAGTTGCATGACACCATGGAGAGAAAGTAGCTAATATACCACAATTTTGACACTTTTACTTAGGGATGTACTCACTTTTGTTGCCAGTGGTTTAGACATTAATTGCTGTGTGTTGAGTTATTTTGAGGGAACCGCAACTTTACACTGTTATACAAGCTGTGCACTGACTACTTAAAATTTTTTAACCGGCAAAAACAAGTACTGCATGAAGAATGGTGAAATATCCCACATGATATTGATTAAGTTAAAATTGTTACCACAGTAAACACATTGTTTGTTGTGCAATTTTTTTCTTAGAATTAATTCACAGCACAGCATGCTGTCTCATTTCTACCAAACATTAAAGCCCATGGTAAGATGTGTTGACTATCAAGCATTACTCAACTAGTAGTTGGTGTAGCGTTGGTAACCCCACTTTCTTGACCGCAGCAAACTGGAGATAATATCTCTGTCTAGGCAAGCATGCCATTCTACACCAGCAAGAGTCCTGGGGCAATGCTCCTCATTGTACATTCACCTGCATGTGTAGCATGATTAAATTGTAAGTTGCTCTGGATAAAAAGTGTCTGCAAGATGTTGATAATAGTGAACACAAACGGATGCAGGATTACAATAGGAATGGGTAAGCCTTCTTCTACAGAGCTGCCGTGCTGTTAAATCTGTTTTTGTATACACAGACCAGAAGAAGACTTTGGATGTATGTGGAGAATTTAGTAATGAGCAACAAATGCAGTACGTAATGAACCTCAATGAATTTTTTGAGTATTAACCTGTCATTTAAAAGGGTTGCATGCAGTTAGTATATCATGTATGTTGTATGATTTACACTCAAACATACAATAAATATACAATGTGTTCGGATCCATTTGTGTACCTCAAATGAGTATTAAAGGTGCACTGCTTTCAGGCCTGGTGAGCGTGGGGCCTTGTGTTGTTGTCTTCTTTGTAAGACCTTGCAAGCATTCCACACTAATTTCTTTGCAGGATAATCCAAAATTTAAATTAATTTTTTATTGCGGCTTTAGCATTCAGATTTTTATTACTCTTGATGCATTTGTAGATATTCTTCAGTCTTTTTTCTATATATCAGTCGTATTATGCACGTTCCTCATTTTCTCTCTTCTAATCACACAAATCATCTGTGTACTAAAATGTATTCATCTAGCAATCAGCTCTTAGTGAGTGATTTTCTCTTGCATGCATCACTGATGCTTAATTGTAGGCCATTGCCTCACTATATTAATCAATTATAGACTATTTTTATGGTAATTATTAGAACATGACGAAGCATCAGACCAGTAACATGGAGATGGTACTTGCGTTGTTGGTGTTGGTACCATCATTAGTGTGATGGATATGGGATCGGATAACAATTAATGATAATGCTATGAGACAATCGGCGTCTTAATCAGAAAACGTTAATCAGACTAATACAGCAACATTTACACAGGCTTATAATCTGAACGCTCTTTTATTGCACAGGATGTGAGTATACAGTGGTTTAAAAATAGAAATGTATGCAAATCCCAGGGAGTGCAGAGAGTGAGACTATCTGACTGTATGTGTGGAGATTCCTATCAAAATTGCTACACTGTAGTGTGCTTGGCCAGACTGGCATCTGAAGTATTCGAACTGATCATCATGAGTTGTGCTGTTTGTTGCTTCTCCCTTGCTGTGAATATTTGCTCTCTTGTGTAAGAGTTCATCAATGTCTGCTAACATCTGTTTGTCCACTTTGAAAAGGTAATGTATCAGTTCAACGCGTTTTCATCTTGGGATGCGGGTGGTGGTGGCGGTGGAGTCATCAGTAATGTATATTATGTGTTGAAGAACATGAAGGCACTGTATAGTCCATAAATGTGCATCCTAGTGTCATCCCTTCACCAAGTAAGCAACACAACTGTCCATCTACATGATGTAAAAGTGAATGTGATTGCATGGTTGCTCAATGGTTCAGTCTTGATGCTCATCTGCTCATTGTGGGCTTCTTCGTCTGCGAACAAGGGTCAGCATTGCCGCTCTGATTGGTCTGTTTCTAAGGAACACCTTACACTACAAGCTGCCATGCAGTGTCCTGATACCTTTCACTCATAGTCAACCTTCTTTTTTCCAGCAAGTTCCCCACATGTATTAGTGAGCTTTGGGCATCCATGACTCTGCTTACTTCCTTGGACCACCTTTGGTTGATACTCACTACTAAACACTGAACACCCCACAACGCCTGCTGTTTTAAGACCCAGTCATCTAGCCATCACAATCTGGCCCATTTTTACACCAGGTTTTAGGACCTGAATGTGTTTGTAACTTTGTACTTTAAATAACCAATGATTCTTCCATTTTAGTGCCAACACAGCAGCGGAACAGGCAAGGAGTTGGAACTAGCAGAACTTAAAGGTTTGGCAATGGGCTAATTAGGAGCTGTAACATCCTGCATCTGCTTGCTGCCACTCAAACAGCCGAGTGATGTAAAATGGAATAGACTTCGAGGTTGAGTCTGAACTTCTTTTCAATACTGAGTTGAATTTTAATCTGCAGTTCATCTACGCATGTCAGCTTTAGTGGTTTTTTGTCCATATTATGAATGAGATGAATGAGAGTATGTTTGATCAGTCAGCAATGTTCACTACAGCAAGCTCCACCTTTCCTATTTCTCAAAAGATGATCTCTGGGGTAGGAGTTAAAATGTTTTTAAAAGCGCAAGGGCTAAAATTACCAATGTTTCCTTCAGTGGAAAGGTGCCCGAGTTCTTGTTTCCTTTTTCCACCACCTCCTGCTATATTCAGCCTCACAAAGTGCATCCTCTGTCCCATGAGATAAATTATAGGCTTAAGTAGTCTCAGACAGCGGTCCATTAATAATGCCTGTGTTCTGTCTATCAACATCCTTACTATACACACGTATACACATGCCAAATCCAGGAAAAGGTTTTTGATCAATACACTCCTTTCCAGAACCTCAGAGGACACCCTGACCCATCCTATGACTAATATGTTTTCACTGACTGCTGAGAAACGTGATGAGGGGTCTTATTAGCAAGTATTCAGGGCCAACAGGTGTGCCTGAAAACAGGTGGATACTGAAAAGTACGAACAATCCACCACCTCAGCATTTGTGTGAGTTTCAGATTATACTTGCAAATTCCTTGATAGCTGGGAGAAGGTCTGTAAATAAAAGGAGGGGCATAAAAGAAAGCTTCCTGGGTGCTAAGAGAATTTAGCCTGGAACATTTCAGATCGTTTGAGACAAATCATTGCAGGCAGTGCTGTAGGGTGTTGATGGCAGATATTCAAATGCAATAGAACATGTAAGCAGCTCCACACTGAGAACTAGCAGCCTTGAAGGGCTAATTAGGATCTGTAACATCCTACATCTGCTTGCTGCCACTCAAACAGCCGAGTGATGTAAAATGGAATAGACTCTGATATAGCGGTAAGCTTTCAGATCAGCTAGCTGACGGAATAGATCAACGGGAAAGAGCATTAAAGGAAAAGAATATGTAGGCCTATAGTATTTTGACCTTCTTAAATTTACTGTTAAATATGTTAAATATGTTTTTAAGCATCTAATTTTATGTCATTAATACCCAGGCATGTTTGCACAAGTCTACAAGCCTTTTTCCAGAAAGGTTGCTGTGTAAAGTGTAAATAAAACACAATTCAATGATGTGAAAATCATGTATTCTCAAATTGAATTGGAAACCATAAAAAGACATTACACATTGTTGAAACAGACAAAACGTCATTGTTCTTTAGAAAGTACATAATCATTTTGAATTTGATGCCACCAACACATTTTTTTAAAAGTTAGGACTAGGGCTTGGTTATACCTTATAACTTCACCTCTTGGCTTTGCAAACATTAAACATTTAGGAACTGAGGAGACCAGTTGTCTGAGTTTTGGAAGTGAAGAATCTGTTGAACGGCCCTTCCTCGTCATGTTTATTTTTTATCATGTCCCACCAAATGTTGTAATTTGTGCCAGAATTGCCACATTCATTATTTTCAACAAGAATTTCTATTTTAAATTTGCCAGACTACAGAAAGTTTTTTTGGTTCATCTCAGACTGATTCCCAGAGAGAGCAGCAGCATTTTGGATCAGGTTTATATTTGTTTTCTTATTTGCATGAGATCCATTTTAGATCCAGCAATGAAATGTGTTTGTATCATGGTTTTTCTGTGTTTCTGAGCCCATGCAATGATTTTTACTACAGTTGGTGTGTTTTTTAATGCAGTGCTGTCTGAAGGCCAAAGATCACTGCCATCCAGTATTGATTTTCAGCTTTGTGCCTTGCGTGCAGAGATTTCTCTGGGGTCCCTTTTTTAATGGCAATATGTTACATAGATGATAAAATCCCCAGATTTTTCAACAAGTCTTCTATTATCAGTTACATATGGGTTTGCATTATTTGCAAATTATAGAAACAGGGAGCTGTGATGCCTGCATTACTGATGAACTGCTAATGTCTCTCTCTCTCTCTCTCTCTCTCTCTCTCTCTCTCTCTCTCTCTCTCTCTCTCTCTCTCTCCTCTCTCTCTCTCTCTCTCTCTCTCTCTCTCTCCATGACACAAAAGCTAAATTTTGAAGTGTCCATATTTAAACTCTGTATGTCTTGGAGAGAAATCTGTTATGATGAGCAGGACCAAATGGCACGGAAGATGTCCATTGTTTGCAGACATTTTTATGTGCAACAGCACATGACCTCTGTGCTCCTTTGTAGCTTTTTTATTTGTAAAATCCCATAAATGTTGCAGTAAATAGAGTTGTTTTAGTGGTTGAAATATACCTGACATAGTTTTGATATAATGTGTTAAGAGATGTTGACTCTTAAAAAACTTTATGTGCACACTTGGCAGTGTTTCTCCTGAGAAGTATTTGAAATGCTGCTCATACTAACATTTCAGCGGGACATCAGAGCTGTGAGCTGTTGGGTGAATCAGAGAGAGTGGGGATTTCTGGGGAGGGGAATCATTTGCTCTGTTTGAGAGCACCTCTCCCTCTGCTTTACTGGTCAGAGGGCACAGGTCTCAACTGTGAAAGAAAAGTTGAAGCCATTAAAATTCTCAAAGGGTATTTCAGGACATTCATGTTTCTCAAAGGGAGCATTAAACACACACACCACCCACTCACATATTTGATGCTTGTAATCTCTAGAACATCACGCCGATGGAAGGCCATAGTTCATTCTTTGTCATAACATATTTGTGGTTTTGGAGGCCATGGCTTGATTTCCTTTAGAAACTTGAATTTGCTCTTAGGTATCACAAGGTTCAACATTCTCTGGAGGTATAAAAAAATAACCTAATATTTTTCTCCAAAGCCTATATTTTCTGTTTTTAAGCAGTTGTCGGTATTGCATTTTTATGCAATGCAGACTTCAGAACTAAAATATCTTCAAGCTCCTATAAGCTTAGATATTGAGACATTTTTAATTTCAAACTAAAAATGTTTTACATTTGTTTAAGCGTTCAAAGTTCAAAGTTGCATTTTAAACAAAGATGACAACGGTTTAAATACTTTTGCTCGAATGCTTTTCTAATGTTTTGCTAAGTGAAGACAAATACACGTTTTCTCCTGTGAACAAACGTTAAAATGTTCCTTCCAAATGTAATGCACAGTAGTATAGTGTATAGTTTCTTTTCAAGAAAATCTACAAAATGTAACAGATGTGCATAAGAATTTACATGGAACCATATACTGTACAATTAAAAAAAATGCATTCAGGCTTTTGTCAGATGTATAGATACTATCAACATCATTAGGTTTATCTACCAACTACAATCTGCAGTCCACCTGTTTCTCAGTATTAGCTGTTTCACATCCATCTTCACCTCATTCAGCAGTGGACAACATCCCACAGGACAGGGCCACCAGTGAGTAGGGATTATTAGAACAGTGGATCATTCTTAAATGTGACACTGACACGTCCAGTGTGTGTGTGTGTGTGTGTGTGTGAGTGTGTGTGTGTGTGTGTGTGTGTGTGTGTGTGTGTGTGTGTGTGTGT
>JBBIGC010000033.1:4789729-4802325 GCA_037576955.1 Lepidarchus adonis
TGTGTGTGTGTGTGTGTGTGTGTGTGTGTGTGTGTGTGTGTGTGTGTGTGTGTGTGTGTGTGTGTGTGTGAGTAGGCTTTTGATTTGATAGACTTCAGTTTGCAGTTGTTGAAAAAAAGAACTTTCTCTGATATATGTGCTGACATTTGAATTATGTGAGTTTTATATCTATTGTCATATTAGAAACCCAGCTTTGACAAGTTTTATTTTCATCAGTAATGGGCAAATAAAGTCCATTTTGAGTTTTTAGGGTTGATTTGGATGCATTGGGTAACCCTGATTGTTTTCAGATAAAGAGAAACTTGGAGCTCAGCTGAGTGTTTATGGCAGATTTCCCCAACCCCAGTCCTGGGAGTTGTACTGTGATTTCCCTCCTCAAACACACTCAATAAACCTGGCGATTTAGTGCTGAGTTGAAGCAGGTGGGTATGGACCAGGGAAAACTGTGCTGTTCTCTGCCAACCTATTACTGCAGTTGGAGAACCTTCAGCACAGAAGTTCATGGGTAGTGGGCTGAGTTAGTGGTAAAACAAATAATTATTTGATTCTCTGCTGATTTTGTAAGTTTGCTTACTTACAAAGAAATGATCAATTTTTAATTTTTATTGTATCATAAAAAACACTACTTAAAAGTAATAAATTGATTTGCATTTGATTGAGTCAAATAAGTATTTGATCCCCAGGCAAAACACCACTTAATACTTGGTGGAGAAACCCTTGTTGGCAAGCACAGAGGCAAGAGTTTCTTGTATTTTCTCACTATGTTTGCACACATCTCTAGATGGATTTTGGCTCTTTAGGTTTCTTAGGAGCCACTTGGCAACTTCAAGCTTCAGCTTCCTACATAGATTTTCGATAGGAATGAGATCTGGAGACTGGCTAGGCCACTCCATAACAACAATGTGCTTCTTTTTGAGTCACTCCTTTGTTGCAGTGGCTGTATGTTTTGGGTCATTGTAATGGTGGAATACCCATCCACAATCCATCTTCTGTATGGGATGAGGGAAAGATTTCACTCTCAAGAGTTTACGGTACATGGCCCCATCCATTGGCCCCTCAATGCGGTGAAGTCCTGTACCTTTAGCTGAAAAACAGCCCCAAAGCATAATGTTTCTACCTCCATGTTTGACTGGAGGGATGGTGTGCTTTGGGTCATACTGCGCATTTCTCGTGTAATGAAAGAAACTGATTCTGAAGACGGGTGTGCTTTATACACATGAGATCAGGTGTATCTTGTAATTGATTGGCTGCAGTCTGTGTGCTACACCCAGCCATTGGGAGCCAGAATTCAGACTGAGTTGTAGGGAATAAAATACTTATTTGACTCAATGAAATGCAACTAAATATATAACTTTTAAGTAGTTTTTCTGGATTTTTGAATATTCTGTCTTCATTAAAATGAAATGACCCCAAAAATTACAGACGATTCATCTCTCTGTACACAAGTAAACTTACAAAATCAGCAGGAGATCCAATAATTATTTCCCCCACTGTATGTAGCACTTATTCACTGTAGCTCTTAGCACAGGGTTTTGGAGGCAATGCACACACTGCAGCTTTAGGGCAAAATAGGTCAGAGGTTTCAGTCCATTGAATAATTACACTGGGATTGGGAATAAATAATTAAACTTGTGTCTAATAGAACTATTTGTATTTCTCAATCATTTGAGTTTCAGTAATATTAATTACTCTGTGATGGGGTGGCCTCCTGTCCAGGGTGAACTCTGCCTTGGATTGGCACCAGCTTACACACAACCTGTATTGGATTTGGATAATGAATGAATTATTGAATTAATAAATAATAGCAAATATTATACAACTATAATTAAACCTATGTCTTACAAATTTCTGACATTTTGATTTCATGAAACTACTATGGGATCTTATTAATATGGGTTAACAGCAGAGAAATGGACACATACAGGTGAGTAAATTAAAATATTGTAATATAAAGGGTGGTTCAAAGTGCCAGTACATAAATGTTATGATGTTATGTATTTATATTTAGTGAATGGAAAAAGTCTGGAGCCTGTGTGAGTGGGGGAATAAAGCTCTGAAATCAGGACCTCTGCAGCTCAGGCCAAACAGAGCAGTGCACACAGAGCTGTGCCCACATTTCTGTCTGCACTATTTTGCTGTTGCAAATGAACAAGGTCTTCAGTTGTTGGATGATGATTGTGTTTATTGTAGGGGAAAATGGGGCTGGGTTTGGAAAAGGGTGACCAACCCAGAGCTAATCTGGATAATGGCTGTAATGTGTGTGCATGCACTGTATTTACGAAAGTGCCTTTTCTCTCTGTCTCTCTCTTCCCCCCTCCCCCTTTCCTACCCCGTTCTTAGGGCTGCAGTGTCTCTCGGTCATGGCAGCTACTGCTTCGCGCTCCTCCGTTCCATCCCTGTCGTGTTCTATGTGGTGTTGGTCACAGCGCTGCGCTATCATCTCTTCATCTGGAGCGTGTTCTCCCCTAAGCTCCTCTATGAGGCTATGCACACTCTGGTCACAACAGCCGTGTGTCTCTTCTTCACCGTCATGGACCAGGATCGCACACGCAAGCCATGAGGTTCAGTCCCTTGTGACCCAGAACCCCTTGAATCCAACCCCCAAAAACACGGTCTCAGGAAGAGTGGGCTCAGGGAGGTTTGGAAAGCAGGAGACGATGGAGAGGTTTGTCAGCTGCTAGTGAAGAAGCAGATGATGGTGAGATGGATGAAAGGCTGATGTTGAACCATTGAGGAGAGAGTGGTAAATGGATGAAAGGATGGGTAAAGATGAAAGCGAGACACATTAAGTCATGAACTTAGGGTTGCAAATGAAAAGCAATAAGCGAGTTGTGATCCTGCACTGTGAAATACGCTCTGAAATTCTCTGGAGCTCCTGCTGTGAATGTGCAAAAGATCTTTGGCTTGCTTCTGATAAGATGAGATTTATTATTAAGTTATTTTTGTACTGCAGAAGGGCGGGGTAATTTATTGTGATTGAAGCTTGAGGGGATTGAGTGTATAACAGACTAGCACAGCTTCCATCAATGCTTTATCCAATCCACATGTTCCCGATATTTAATTTTTTTTCACTTCTACATAATTAGGTGACAATGTAAAAAGGAACATTATTAACCAATCTTTTCTCCACATGCTTTTTTGATCTAAACATGTGTCCTAAGTGTGTGTACACGAAATCATGTTTATTGTGAGCAACCTGACAACAGTAACCTGGTTACTGTTTGATTGTACCTGTACCTTTCATGACCTTTTTTGACTGATTATGGTCTCATTTGTCAATCATCCTAACCCTTGTTTCACCTTTTAAATGGCACATCTCATCTGTTTTTGCAAGATTCTTCATTGTTCTAAGCTCTTGATCCAAAATCTCCAACATTTTAATAAATCTAGTACTTCAAAGCAATGGAATCTTATCAAACTACAGCTATGCATATTATAATAGCTTAGCACCAGCCCTTTGACAGTTTCAGAATAACTGATTGATTATAATTCAGCATGGGTCTTTTTCCTTTAATTAGCAAGAAGATCAGATTATTCACAGAACAGCTCTTTAATGTATAATGGGTGAGTTTAGTCACTACATCAAATTTAATTTAACCTCTGCTTTAAGTTTTACTGGAGTAAAAAAAAGTTAAAGTATGTTTAGATTTTTTAAGAAAGAGATTTAAAATGGTGAATCATCTAATATCTATCTGATTTATGTAATATTAATAATTATCAGCAAATAAGTTATAACATATCAGACAGAGAAATGCTAATATTTTTGGGATCATATTTGCTATTTTTCATTATATAGAAAGCATTTAATGGGGATGATGAATTGAGCTGTCACTGGTATTCACTTTGTGTTCAAAGTCTCCTACGGTTCTGGCTCTCCCATAATTCATCAAAGTAACATAATGTTTCTAAGTGGTTTTGCTTTTTAGCAGTAAGTAATACTGAGCGTGCAGCCCGAACCATTCTGAGGAACTTGGTCTGACACTGTGAAATCCAGGGTAAATCTTAATTAGTGCACGTCTTATTTGTGGGTTTATACGTGTAATCATTAGATGATCGCTCCTAAACCCATGACTCCTTTCTTGACCTCTGCTGTGCCCTGCTGATTGAGCGAGGTCAATTCTTGATTTGGCTGCCATACCAAATGGACTGTGCTCTCAATGGGATTTTGGGAAAACAGTTTATATATAAAGACACACACACTTGTACTCAATATACATTACCTTTGGGCCCCAGGTGACCTGAAGGTCCCTCTCACTTACAAGAGGTAATGGGATCATGGCCTCAGACCAAACCTCTTACTGTGCTAAAGTTTACTTTACTGTGTAAACTGTGGGGTAGCACGATATGGACCTAACGCTGTTTTGTTTTTTTGTAATACAAATGGCAATTCCAAATTACAATTTACTATAACATTTAAAAAAGCATGAAGCAGTTAATACTGTCAATGAAGACTGACCTGCATAATTTGGACCAAAAGTATTTACACTTGCAGATGACATGAATATGTAAAGTCATCAACACACATATAAAAAAACTCATCTGGAACGGCTGTTGGTCAGAATACACTTAGAACACATTGTGATTAGCAGGCACAGGCCAGGAGGTGGGCACTCAAGCACCTTGACACATTGACCATGGTGCCCTTTTTGACAAAGTCAATTACCTGTCTACAGAAGCTTTTTATTTAATTTTGCCACCGCCCCCTGTTGACAAATTTTTAATCGATAATTTTCTTTGATCATGCCCCCCCCCCACCCCAAACCGGTTGTGCATCAGTGACTACAAAGATCTCTGCACCGTAATGGTGATTGCTGCTCTCAACATGGTGTGAAGTCTAATTTTGAGGTGGAGCAGTGAAATGTATTGTTCATTATATTTACCTTTTTAATGAATTGAATAATGGATTTGATTATTGGGAATTTAAGGGTACAACATTTTCTTAGCAAAATCTGACCAACATACTGAGTATTATGTGTTTTTCGGATATATTTTATTGTTCTGCATGTTATGCATTCGTAATAGGGCTTGTGTGTTACACTGTATGTCCAAAAGTATCCAGACATACTTTCTTATGATTAACTTATCAGTTACTTTCAATCTGATCAGCCGTGTTCCAGTTCTTTACCTTTGTAGATCAAGATTGCACACATTGTCTTTTGTGATCCAGAACCCATGATTCGAACCTGAAACTCAGTGGATTTAAGGTCAACTATTGCTAAAACATGTTCTTCATTATACATGCTGCTTGTATAATGTTCATAGAAAAGCATAAGCAGTAGACTAATAAGCCCCTCAGCACTGGGGAGTGGAGAAGTGGAGCTGTAAACACCATCTAACACCATCCACCATCTAATCTGAGATGAATTGGGAGAGAAACAAATAGTTCTATCCAGCGTCAGTGCCAGACCTCACCAATGCTCTTGTGGCTAGTGTGAGGTAAAGGCAAAATAAATCCTGATGAATATGCTTGATTTCAGAAAAGCTTTGCAAGGCCAGGTGTCTACACACTTTTAGACATATAATTTGTTTTAACTTTTTGACTACTGTTTTCTTTGTTTATTTATAGCTTTATATCTTTTTCTCTTTGTTTTCTTTATTTTCATAGTATGCTCTCCTGCTTTAGTGGGGTTTTTTTGTGTTTTGTTTGTTTTTTGTGTTGAATGGACAGTGGTTGAAGCGTTTTTGGTTCAGCTGCAGGTTTCTGGTTCAGGCTTAGGTTAGCCAGCCTGGAGGATCCATCCCACACACTTTCATATCTGCTCACATAACTGAGAGGTGAAAAGACAGTCAGACTGTCTAGCTAGGGGGCCAGCGGAGAATGTACAGAGTGAGCTGTGGCAGCTTAGGACCGCTTAGCCCCTCACTACAAACAAGCATAAACTCATTCTCTCTCTCTCTCGCTCTTCTCCTGTTCACACACACACACACCCCCCCCAACCTTCCAATTCCAGGATTACATTCAGGGAGGGGAAATGTTAAGCACAGAGGAGTTAGCTGATGATTCTTTAGGAGCTTTTCAGCACCCCACTGTCCGCTCTCTCTCCTCCTATCCAGCCTTTTGAAGGCCCGTCTCCTGCCAGTCTCCCACACTGTCTCTCTGAGCCTCTTATCAGCTCCAGAGCAGAGTCGCATCTCACTCAGCACGGGCCATCCACTCCCAGACCCCCCTCTGCCCTTGATCTACACCTCCCTCCGCTCACTGTCTTCCTTTCAATGCTTTTTCTATTTTCCAGTCTTTGTACTCCACCTCTTTCTTTTCTCTCTCTCGCTTTTCCCCTAAATCTCTGCTCTTGCGTAGTGGTTTACTATTCATTTCCCTTTTATTCTTCACTTCTCTCTTTCCCTCTCTCTCTTCCTCTTTCTCTCACAGTTCAGATTCAAGGTTCAGGCTTTATTATATGGCCATTTTGCTGTATAGCAAGTTTTCCTGCTTTAAGTTCAACATTCTCAATACAACAGTACTCTCAATATTATTATTATTATTATTATTATTATTGTTATTATTGTTGTTATTATTATTACATTTCTAATTAGGGTCTATCCAGTTTAATGTAGCTTTATTTTATTAAGTACAATTAGGGGTGAGTAATAACCCTATGATTTTTGTCATGATTATGTTTGTTTATCATTGTTGTGTTACAGTTATTGTCAGTATTTCTGCCCAACTGTTCATAAAAAAGAGCATAATTAGTATTGTTTCACTGCATTTAGTTTTAAGTTATAGCTAATTATGCCAATGCATAACATGTACATCTTTATTATTATATATAAAACGCATACAATAATATTATTTGTAATATGTGTCACCAATATTTTATACTGTATATATTTCTGTATAAAAGTGCTAATGATGTGAAATTCTCACCAGTAACAACCCATCCAATACACACATGCAAAAAAATTAAATAATACATGTCTGTACATTAAATGTAATAAAATGGAATGACTCTACCAGGATGATGAAGATTAAACAAAGGTGGATGTTTCAGCGAGACAATGATCCCAAACACACAGCCAAGGAAACTCTCAATTGGATTCAGAGGAAAAAAATAAAGGGCTGTTAGATTGGCTCAGCCAATCACCTGTCCTGAATCCTATAGAAAATCTCTGAAAAGAACTAAAGCCCAGAGTTCATAGAAGGAGCCCACAGAACCTTCAGCATTTGAAGACTGTATGGAAGAATGAAAAAATCTCACCTGAGCAATGTGTACTACTACTTTCTCCAAACAGGAGTCAACTTGAAGCTTTATCACCATCAAAGGCTTTTGTACGAACAATTAAATACATTTCAGTAAGATTCTTTAATACTTTTCCCCTCTGTCATTGCATTTTATTACACATAATGTAATGTATGGAAATCTATGGGTTGATGACTTTGCATGTGTGGATTGGATAGATATATATATTTATTATTTATTTATTTTAACATATTGTCAACCCCTAAGTGCAATACTGTCAGTGCATAGTGGAGTATTGTTTATAGGTTGTTTTAAATATAAACAATAAACATAATAATAATAATACTGCTAATAATAAATCCCCTGTTGTTAAGAAACCCTGTCACTGAAATTACCTGCTTCACTTCAGTTTTGGAACCCTAAGCACATCTCAGTCCCTCAGCTCTGCTCTGTCCTCCTCTCTCATTACTGTTCACCTCCTCTACTTTATTCATGCTGTAGGAGAAAAACTCTGCTGAGAGAGAGAGCGGGAGAAAGAGTGAGAGGGAGAGAGAGGAAAGATAGGTGTATTCTCCTCATGGCAGAAGGTGACAGTCTCTCAGTGGTTTAATGTGCAGGGGCTGCCATACTTCCCCTGACGTTTGCGATGGAGAGTAGCTGGGAGGCAGAAGTGTAGGTGGGTGGAAATGTATTGGCACTGACTGTCAGCCAAGCAAAAAGCCTGTGCATTTTTTCCGGAAAGCTTCAAATTGCGAAAGTTTCACTCTTGGGTGACTGTGGATGGCGGCTGCAGATAGCGATTTCCCCCTGTCTAATCCCCCCATTTAGCCAGAGTTTACTGTGCAAATTGGCTGGCTGGAACGCAGGCAGGCAGAATGGAGCACTGAGCAGCCATACGTGACTTCATTTGGAAACTGACAGAAACGCAAATCTCGCTCCCGTTCTCACACTCACACTGTAAAAAAGCTTCTGACCAAAGCACCTTCTGAAGGTTCCATGTATTCAGCCATTCATTCCTATTCATTCTCCCAATGCAGTAAATGGCTTTAGTCAAAGCCGTGTTAGCTGAAGAAGCTAGTTGCTGGACCTAACTGACAAGTTTTATTATCTGTTCTGCAACATCATTTAAGTATTTTAACACCTTGGCCTCTACATATGATATTTAGTTGTCTTTTTATTTTATTTTATTAGTCTTAAGACTAATTTTATGTGTTTTCAAGATTCTGTTATCTGTTTTTTTCATTGTATTCCTTACAAATGTCTTCATTATATAAAGTTATTTATAGTACCTCTGTACAAAATAGAGATAATCATACAAAACTAATTGATAACCTCATATAAACAGTAACATTA
The DNA here is from genome assembly GCA_037576955.1 of Lepidarchus adonis. Lineage (NCBI taxonomy): Eukaryota > Metazoa > Chordata > Actinopteri > Characiformes > Lepidarchidae > Lepidarchus > Lepidarchus adonis. Next base: position 4,798,261 of record JBBIGC010000033.1, read on the forward strand.
TTACAGTATAAATGATTATATTGTGGGCCAGTTTTATGGACATGAAATAAACTTAATTATGGACCACAGTGCAAAATTGAAGATCCTTTACATCTATAATTAGTCCAAGCATAGTCTTAGTCTAAACCATGTTACAAAAGCACATGTACCACATGCAAAATCTATGCTGAAACTGATGCTAAGCAATAAATGTAGGGTACAGTCTTGGTCATTTATCTTCATAGTCATTGGTTGTGGAATAATGGAATTTTTTTTTGTCTGTTTGTCATTGTGGTGCTGCTGAAGCAGCCCGTTGTATGATGTTAATGAGCTATTAGCCAGCAGTTGACCCTGTAAACTGGTATGTGCACCCCTGCAAGTTCACTTCCCTGTAATGTCGTGGTAAGATCTGTATCCTTTTTTATTCTTTCCTAATTATATTGCTTACATTAATTATAATGTTCCCCAATGCTGAATTCACACCTAGTTTTCATTTACATGGACACAAATGAACACCATAGCAGTGCTACTTCACTTTTTTTGTTCCAATAATAATTAACTACTGTATTTTTTTTTTTTTGCTTTAATCTTTTTGTCTATATATAAAATGTGTTTTCCTTGTGTTTTCTTTGACTTTTTTCACTCCTCATACAGAGTTAAAGATTGAAAGCTCTTGTAGAGACTAGGTGCTGTATTCCAATCCCCTGCAGAAAGAAGAATATTTTCGACATCTTTGCCTCCCCACCCCATCCTCATTTATTGCTCTCCCTTCTCAAGAATGTGTTTTGATCAAGAGAATCTGTTCACCTTTTCTCCAAATAAAGTAACCGCTGCTTCCCAAGTGTGGCTCTCTCCTCTAATTACCAGATGCTGAGGGTCGATAGGAGATTGATGAGATAGCAAGGCAAGAATACAAAGGGGATTGGGGTCAAAGAAAACTGCAGAATGACTGTATGTACCTATAGGCATTCTTTGGAAGGAGTTATTTACTCAGTGGAGCCATTTAAGGAGTAAGATAGATGAGGTCTGCTCCAGCCTCCTGTTCTGAGCACCAGTTTAAGACTGGGTTAAAGCTGAGTTTAGGCTGAGCTGATAAATCAGCAGGAGTAATGGAGACCAATGGAGAGCTGCACCTGTGCTATGACCCAAGTAATGACTGTAAGTTGAGTATTTGATTAGTGGCTTGTAGACAGTACGAAATGTTCAAATGTCTCATCTCTTTTAAACACTTTCAATTCACACATTCATTTTAATTAAAAACCTCTACCGTGAACCCACCTGTACTTTAGGTCTTATATCAGTTACATTTGCCATAAAGATGTACGTTGTAGGTTGACTGACTGTAACACATCCTTTGCAAGTTCGCCTTTCCCCTGTCAATCAATGTAAAGGTACTACCATTAACAAGGTATCATTTGAGTGGTGGACCATTCTCAGAAGTAAGATGAACATGGTAGTGTGTGTTGTGCCAAGTGTCCTGTGATTGGAAACTGACCATCTAAAGCTCATAACTGTATACCAAGCAAGGTGAACCAATAAGGGGGATGTGTTTAATAAACTGGCCAGTAATTGAGTAACACAACCAAACCATTATATGATTATATGATCAGCAGTGGTCCACTTTCACCAAGGTACAGCAGCAAATGAGTCTGCAAAAGTTGCATGGGTGTATCTTATAAAACAGCATCACAACTTCAGTTGTTCCATGCTTCCATCACCGAATAAAAGTTACTGTCTGGCCTGAAGCACCAGACGCTTCTCATGTCATTATAAGGTTTTGTTCCTCAGAGAGAGGTTTGTTATTACCTTGAAAGATTGAAGTTTGCACACTGCAGTGAAGGTCTGGGCCTTTGTCATTTTTCAGTCATTTACAAGGACAATCAGGCAGGAAAAGGAATCTCAGGCTCTGTGGATTAGCTGACCTTCACAAGAGCAACTTTGCCTTAATATTGGACAATTACACCACAGCAACACGGGCCTCTCTACTGAATTGCATTTTTACCATTATTTCCTAAATGTCTGCGCTGCAGTTTCCAAACCTCAATTGCTCTTAGAGGTGTGTTTCCTTCAGAACATGTAAATTCATTTAGGTTTACCTCTCCAAAACCCCTTCTCAATCAACATTCCATTTGGATTTTTCAGCTTTCTCCAAAGGTACACTGTCCAGTCAACAAATGTTCACTTTTCTATTGCCCAGCCTACAGAGTGCACCCTTAAAGCCAAGCCTCCAGACAAGAGCATGACAGGGAACATAGTGGTAAAGCACTGGAACAACCTCATGAGCTGTAGCTGTAAGCAAAGCTTGAACTGCTCACTTGAAGGCCAAAACTTCCCATTCAGCACATCCAGTCAGGCGGGAAATGGCGCAAAAGCACTCCCTGGCCACTAGACAGGCTTTCATTAGTGAACAGACTCGAGCCGAGACGGGACGAGACAGGCCACCTGTCTCCTAGTGCATTCAGCCGGACGCTGCAGCCCAGCAATAAAGCAAGATGGCTGACAAGGCAAAGCCGAAATGTACTGTCTGCAGGATTTTTTTGCTTCAGCTCTTGCCTTCACTCACAGGTCGAAACCCTCAAGCATCTATTGGCTTTGTACTAGATAAAATGAAAGTGTTAAAAAGAAAAGGTGAAGTAGAGGTAGGTGTCAATATTCAGCCCAAAGAGGACAAGCGTGAAGAAATTTACACATTACGTAAGGTTTTGTTCTGCTTCCCCAAGGGGGCAGCGCCATGTGCGCATTCTAATTCAGAGATGGAACGTGTGACTTGTTACATTTACTGACCACACTGTCCTAAAAAAAAAAAAAAGAAAGAAAAAGTTACTGGGAGCCACTTTTTGATAACTTTTTAATGGATGGTACTTTAAAGAACCATTTATGTTTAAAAAAAAAATAATTAAAAAATGATGTGCAAAGAACCTTTCTAAGGCAACACTCTACAGATGAGTAGAATGATTTGGGGGGGCTTACAAAATTCTTTGTAAAAACTTTGTACATAATAAATTGTATTTAATTGATGTTTTGTTTGACCAACTTGCTTATATAGGTCACCAAATTTTGATTTTGCAACCTGCAACACCCTTAGAAAGTTGGTACAGAGGCAAAATAATAGTATATGTGTAACTGTATAGAACATTTAAGTTTAAAACTCAGAAGGCATGGTATGTAAAAATATCATGCTACTGTAATAAATACAGCAATATGCATTTAAATGTTAATAGGCCTTTCAGATGTAAAAGAACATGTAAATGTGAATCACTGCATCCAAAAAAATGCAACCTGCAACTTGTTTTTAGGCCAAATGTATGTTGAGTTCTCAATGTCAAAGTCGAAACAGACATTCAAAGTTCTCAGTGCCAAAAATGTTAACAGTTGCTGTGTACGTTTGTTAGTTTTTTGAGAATTCTGCTGTGACTGTAGTTTCAGCCTCGTGGTGACACAGACAGTGAGGGTCTAACTCTAACCAGGAACAGAGAAGTGTATTTATCTGCACAATAATCATGTATAGAAAATCTGATTTTGTGGCAGCTGTTAACATATATTTGACTTGTTTTACCAGGATTCGTTTAGAATCCAGCTTTTGTGTAACTGAGCTAACGTTAGCACAAAAGCTAGGTTCTAAACGAAGAATGCATGTTCTCTTACCAAAGTATCAAGCAGCCAACACCACAGTCCAGCTTAGTGATGAATTTAAACTGGAAATGCAACTTTATAAGGTTGTTCTGATCAAACATGGAAGTGCTCCACTTTAAATTGTCCAGATATTTTGACACATTTTAACAATCGTACAACACATTTTACGGCTCCGCATGTAGACGTCAACTATATACCTACATCAGGAACTGTAATTCAGACACAGAACCAGGGAGGGAAGCAGATGGAGGTAGAAACAGGAAATCGTGTGTCCTCCTCTACATGAAGTGGACTTAAGCATTCGAATGAACTGGAGTAGTTGCACAAACAACCTCTTCGAGTGGGCGAGAGCAGTGCGATCTGTTGGGAGGAAGTGCCCAGTTAGCAAAATTCTGTTGGGCCAGATCCGGCCCACACAATCCATTTCCCTCTGGCCCAGATACCGCAAAGAAT
>JBBIGC010000033.1:4835351-4852610 GCA_037576955.1 Lepidarchus adonis
GAGAGAGAGAGAGAGAGAGAGAGAGAGAGAGAGAGAGAGAGAGAGAGAGAGAGAGAGAGAGAGAGAGAGAGAATGGGCTCTGCTGAAAAGAATGAGCTGTGCTGCTTAACACACAACCGCCTACAAACAATATATATTCTCACCCACACATATATACACATACACATGTAAGGGTGGTGCTGCAGAGTTGCTGTGTGCCTCTTCCTACCTTAATGTTTAATCTGGATGCTATGAAATTCTTTTCAAAGCCAAGACTGTTGCACTACTTGGTCAGATTATGCAATCCACTGTGATTTGTTACACAGCTGTAGATATGTGGAGCACCTCAAGCTTAATTATGCAGCAAAGATGTATTGATTCGGGGTGAAACAGGTGAGGAGTGTCATGTCATCATGAAAGATTAAAATGCTAGCACAGCATTTTAGCTTTATTGCATGCACTGTTTACCCTTCCATGATACAGTCACTGTGGATGAAAAACCCTTTGGTGTTTGGAGTATGTGAAGAATCTAGAGGTGCATTCATTTGCTACCTATGCTGATCATACTGATATGAGAACTTGTGGATTTGAGATGAAATAAGTATTGTTTTAAGTTCAGAACATTTATAATCAATGTGAAAACATAAGTGTACCCCATGGAAGTTGCTGATTTTTTTTTTTACAAAGGAAGAATCTCTCCCTCTTTAAAACAGTGCCTACAGCTAAACATGATTATGCTTCAACAAATGATACGTAAAATTAACTTCCACAATCTGTCCCATGGAAAAATGTAAGTACACATTAATAGCTATCCCACCTTCAAGTCAAAAGTCTAGAATCAGGTGTTTTTGGTGAAGTGCCATTGGTTAGAACCTCCTGCAAGTGGAACCTGCTTTATTGAAACCTGACAACTAGGGTCTTATTGTTGCCTTTGCTACTGAAGTGTGTAGTCTTATCATGCCTACTTCTAAAGAACTTTGAAGGCCTTAAAATGGTCTTGGGTGATCATGCCAAGATCTAACAAACTCTTTGAGGGGTCCAGAAACAGTGGAAAGGTCAAATGTCTAACATCAGAAAGAGGTTTCACCTGCATTGGAGGTCAGGAAAAACCATTGCACTCCCAAAATAACATAATATCAAGACTACAAATGTTCAAATAACACATACTGTAGGTAAAACAAGGCCTTATGGAGTTATGTTTGATATAGTCAAAAGTGATATGTTTTTTCACTGATTCAGCTATGAATTCTGCATCATCTGAAAGATGAATTTGAACTACTATTAATTCTTCTAAGTAAATCCAAGAAGGAATGGGTCAAATAGGAGCAAGTAGGGTTTTTAAATGCCATTGATGTGTTGTGTGGGATTCACTGAAGGAAGTTCACAGAAACATAGAGGAATGGTCAAAACTGCTACGAGAAGTTGTTTCTGTGAAAATAGGCAATACTAGCTTCTGTGGCTTTACTTACTTTCTCCACAGAAGAAAATTATATCATTTGATATTTTTGATGAATAAATTATTTAAAAATCTACTTTTCCCTGTATTTTTTTTTTCAAGTAAACCAACAATTTCAATGGGGTGTACCGATTTTCAAAGCATTGTATATGGGTACAAGTATCAGAAATGCTTTTTAGCTGGAACTCGAAATGAAGTTTTGGTTCAAGTGTTGAGTTCCAAATTTGCCAAAGACAGATAACAATGGAGCATGATTACACATAATGAAATTCTTGGACTCTGAGCAACATAGCATAAAGACAAGACAATAACACACATGTAGAGACAGTCTTTTTATTTTACTGTTGCTGTCAATGTTATTACTGGTTTAATATTTTTAGTCAAAGTGATCAATGGTTTGTGGGTAGATGCTGTACATACACCTGCTGGTGCTAGTCTGGTCTGGATGGCCAGGCAGCAGAAGCATGAACAGACTGTGACTAGGATGCCTGGGATCAGAGAGCATCCACTGTTTTCTTACTCCTGCAGCAATGCCTGAAAAGGTCCTGGATGACAGTAATGACTGACTGAGCAGTACTGAATGTACACTAACCTGACCCCTTCACAGAGCTTTGTGGTCCAGAGCATTACAGTTCCCATAACAGCCCATGATGCAACCAGACAGAAAACTCACAATAGTAATTAGTGATTAGTAATTAGTGATTTCCGATCATTGTGAATACACCACTGCACACTGCACCACAACGAAATTTCTCCTCTGCTTTTAACCGATCACACGTGCACACGTGGAGCAGTGGGCAGCTATCAACAGCGTCCGGGGAGCAGTGAAGTGGGGACGGTACCTTGCTCAAGGTTTCCTCAGTGGTGCCCAGGCTGGGACTTGAACCTGCAACCTTCTGATCTCAGGGGCAAAGTCCTAACCACTAGGCCACCACTGCCCCAAAAGTGGTGAATAGAGCATCAGTAGAAACTGACGAGTGTTCTGGTGTCCATGTCAAACCTTCTCAACCACCGCAGAACAAAGAAGCGATGTCTTGCTGATTTTGTGGTCACACCAAAGCAGTGCTACCAAGATCCTCACTGATGTTGATGCCCAGGAATTCAAACAATAAACTTTCTCCACCTCTGCTTCATCATAGGAGATGAGGGAACACCCACCACCTTGCCCATCTCCTGTAGCTCTTTGGATTTGCTGACATTGTGCAGCAGGTTATGTTTCCAATACCATGGTGTCAGGGCACTCCCCTCTGCTCTGTAGGCAGCCTCTTCTCCATCAGAGCCTCTTCTACATCACAGTCATCAACAGAGAACATAGCAGGGGACTGAGCATACACCCCTGAGGGACACCAGCGTTGGGTGTCAGCGTGGAAGAGGTGACATTACCCATCCTTACTGACTGTGGTCTTCATGTTAGAAATCATCCACCAGTTAAATAAGAATGCACTTTTTAGATCATGAGGTCCTGTAGAATAAAATGTATTCAAAATGACAGAATAACTCTGTCAGTTACTCTGTGACAGAAAAATTCCTTTTTTCATAAGTTTTCTTTTTTCAAGTTTTGTCATGACAGTGACTCGGGCGGAGTTTGTATCTGCACACGTCATGCCTACAGAGTACAATTGGAAATATTTGTACCAACCTTAAAACAGTGGGTGAAAGACTATAGGTGTCGAAGAAAAAGAAGAAACAGCTTTTAAGAAAGAATGATATTTTTATATGTTTCTTTTTTGGCCCCATACTATATGGAAGATGTTTTTTTTAACCTCTGTAGATGCTGCTTGGAGCATCTCGTCCATCCTTGTACTGCAAGTCACTGTGAGCCTTTTGAAAACTCTGTGAAACCACCTGACATTAGCTCCAGTGAAGATGTCTCACCAGCCCCTGATACCCTCAGCCAAAACATCATTTTCCGTTCCTCGCTCTGGTCCTCTTTGAGCGGTGAATAGGCCGGGTCTGAATGCTCTCTCTCTCTCTGTCTCCTGGGTGCAGTCACTTCTCTACTCATTCTCACTGCCCTGACATACCTGCCTGTTCGACATGTTGTCGCCTAGCAACCTATTGTCTCCTCACAGCTGTCTATCATTAGCAGGAATTGCCTCTCATCTCAAAGACCCTGAATCCAGCATGAGAACACAGAGAGATGCGGGTCCGTCATTTTACTCCTATGGCAAAACTACAGTCAGGGTTTTGGATTGTTGTCTTTGAGGAAGATTACTGTCACTTTTGGACTCTGTTTCAGACGCAGAGAGCTACAAAAAAAGTTTGTAGGTGTTGAAATTTTACACCACAGAGTTTTACTTCTAAGGAAAAACATTTCAAAAATTGTCAAAAGAAACATTTTTATAAATGAGATGTGCAAGTGTGAAGAACCATTGTAAAGTTTAGGAGCCTAAAGGAGACAACTCTTCCTGTCAGGGTTTTTTCAGGTTCAGGTGCAGATTTTATTCTTTTATTTTTATTCTTTATTATTTTTACTGTTACTGGGGTGGTACTCTCAAGAGTTCATCTCCTTTACAAAAGGTTGTATCTCCATACGATATCATTCTTTCTGTTTTCATATTTGAAAAAAAATCAGGAGAACAAATACATCAATGTTCCATGAAAACATGAATGTAGTAAATCTTTTGGACATTAAAGCTAAACTGTACCTTTGGTTTTTTGTTTTAAAAAAAAAAAATTCAGAATACAGAAGATTTGTCCCGCTGTTGATTTGCAGTATATTGATTATTTCCAAAGTGCTGAGTTGTTCTTTTCATAGAACTTGCAAGAACCTCAAGGTAATGACACGACAAAGTCAAACTACAGTCATGACTCTAATTCCAACCAATCATCACAGAAAGGAAACCAGAACTTGGCCTGTGGTAGAGAACTTCTATCTACACCCTCATTTGTACTTCTGCTAGTGTCACTTTTAGAATATCATGCCCTAACCAAATTGGTATGATTCAAATCTGTGACCTATGAAGTCGCTGCATAGATTTTTCACACTAATTGTGCGTCGATTTACATAATGTTCTTTTCTAACAAATGGCTTCCTAAATCGCAGACAACCTTAAGGCACTGAGCTCTAATATAAGTTTATGGCAGATTTTTCTCTCTTTCCCCCTCCCTTCCCCTCCTCTTCCTTATCTCTGCATATCAGCATCATGTCAGATGCAGTTTTGAGCAAATAAAGCTAGCGCTGATGATACCCTAGCACAAAGTTGGCTGCCTTTCAGTGTTGACTAATTACAGCAGCATTTCCACACTGGCTGCCTCTCTGTTCAATACAGGTCACATCAGTTTTCTTTCTTTATTGCTATTCCAGTGGCTCGCTCCCATTTGGCTGCTATTGCACACTTACTCAATGGGGAAATATGAATATAATTTGCACAAAGATCCCATCTGTTTGAGGCTACAGGTCAGCAGAGGAGGGACGGAAACACTTCATAAGGGCAAGAGACCAAAGTGACATTTTACAATAGTGGAGATCAGACATTTTACTTGGGGGGAGAGATTCTGCGATTGTGGTGTTTTATTAAAACAATGAGAGTGCATTGATGCTTAAAAAGCTGAGATTAGACCATTTTCACCCTGGAACCCCCCAAACCCTGTACATATAAGATGCCAAAAGAAGAAGGTTCTTTGGAAAAATGTCAAGAAGATTCACCTTTGGTTCATTAAATAGTCTTTTAATTCATTAAAGCACACATTGATAAACTACTGTGAAGAACCTTTATGAAGTGAAAGAAAAGCTTCACATAATACAATGTTTCTACATTGTCTTGCAAAAGAATTCAAATCCATCAACTTCAAATGGAAAGAACATGGTACCGCAACAAACCTGCCAAGAGAGGGCCGCCCACCAAAACTCACAGACTGGGCAAGGAGGACAAAGTCCAGACCTCAATCCATTTGAGAATTTGTGGTCGGATTTGAAGATTGCTGTTCACAAGTGAAAACCATCCAATATGAAGGAGCTGGTGCAGTTTTGCCTTGAGGAATGGGTAAAAATCTCAGTAACAAGATATGGCAAACTCATAGAGACTTATCCAAAGTAACTTCCAAAGTTGCCGCAAAAGGTGGCTCTACAAAGCACTGACTTTAGGGGGGTGCACAGTTATGCATGCTGATGTTTTCTGTTATTTTGTTATTATTAATGTCCTCTAAATGAAATGGTGCAAACTCTCAGACAATCCATTTTAATTCTAGATCATGAGGCAACAAAACATGAAAAATGCCAAGGGGGGTGAATACTTTTGCAAGGCATTGTATATCAATGAAAGGTTTATTTTGAATCAAGCCAGGAACCTACCTTTCAGATTTTCAAGCTCTGTTCTGTAGGACCCACTGTATACAGAATGAAGATAGACCATGGTGCTCAAAAGTTTGCGAACCTCTTAGAATTTCCTATATTTCTGCTTAAACATGATCTATAACAGGGAATGGCAAACACTTTAATGTGTTACACCCTCCTAACAAAAGGTTAATAACACGCTAAGGTCTTCTGACTCACATTTTTTAAGAGTTTTGAAAGGCATTATAGGCCCTGGTCATATCTTTCAAGAACATCCATCTTGAGAAATCTGATAATGACTGGACAGTGAGACACAGCCCTTTTACACTTGGCATTTCAGGGAGGCTTGAATATTTCTCCAGTGGCCACTCCACTGATCAGAATTTGTGACTATGGGAAGGAAACTATGTGTATTTACAACGTCATTCTCTTGCTCCATTTGTCAGACAAATGTTCTGTGAGTCCTTGTTCATGTACATGTCTGGGCTGTTCCTGAATGTTGAGAACTAATAAACACTTGTAAACAAATAGACAAAACAAACAAGCTACAAATCTGCTTTCATCTCTTCTGTGATGATGCAGGTGATTAAGCAGCCCCTTCATTGCTGTCAGAGACACATCAGGAAGCTGTAGCATTCACACTTGTCATTTGACCATTTCTGTCCCTGACAGCTCCAAAGGAGATTTGAATGACTGGGTGCAAGAATAAATGAATAAGAGAGTTTTGACATAAGCAGTGTGCAGAACTTCATTTACCTTTATAGTCATATTGGCAAAAATAAGTGCACCCCATGGAAATTGTTGACTTGTTCAATACATATAACCTATACAATAATACAATAACCTACAGATAAAGGTGATAAACCACAAGGAAAACAATCTGATCAATTAAATCATTTATTTAACAAAAATATCAACAGTAATATTCTTCCATTGTGCAAGTCAGTACACCCTTGGCCTCAAAAACTAATAATGCCCCCTTTAGCTGAAAAGGAATTTCACAATGTAGGCAGAATTCCTTTAGTTGAGATTAAGATGCTTGAAGGTTTTCTTGCACGTACCACCCTCAGGGGCTTTAGATTATTATCCAAAAATGTCAATTTTTACTTCCAGCTGAACTTCACCTTTTGGACAGATGGTTCATTTTCTCTTCAAATACTTTTTTACATGGTGCAGAATTTGCAGCTGAATCAAAGCAAGCTGGGGAGTATGGTACGGGGTTCTTCTCCTGAGTAACCGTGTTTGATTCATGTTACAGCATTGTTATAGTGATATATACTTATTATTTTTATTTTGTTTTTTTGTTTTTTCATTGTCTATGTTTTTTTCCATGGCCAACACATTGAACTCCATTCCTACCGGTCATTAGCTCTGTCCACATAAGACTAGATCATTCAAGACATTCATCAAAGCCAAATGTGAACATGTAACTGTGGTTAATTAACAGAGTGACTCATTATAGCACTATTCTACTGGCAGGTTGAACACAGAATAACTTTGTAACTTCCCTTAATTACCACAAATAACCTGGACTGAGAATTTGTAGCCCTGATACACTCAGTAACAGTAACATCTGTTGGATTTGTTGTTACTTTGAGCTGCTCTGGGTTTGGGAGGAAACACATTTATTACTCCTAAGGTTTTAAAACCTGCAGAAAGCACTGACAATTTTGTTTTTTTGTAGTACTCCCCCTGGGAAAGCTCAAATTAGGTTTAACACTTTATTAGTTGCTTTTAATGTAAATATTTCACTTGACTCTGTGCAGCAGAGTCACTACTCTGTAAGAAGTAGAGATGCATTATGGCACTGTGGCCATTCTCCTCACCTGCCCTTTCATTCTGCTCACAAATTCAATTTTCATTGGACCATTTCCAACTTATCCAGCACTCTGGCACACCAATCTCTTTCAAGGGCACATACCCCGCCACACACACACACACACGCACAGACAGCACACAATCTCCATTTTGCTAATACACGTAGACTGCCTTCCCTTCAGATAGTTTCAGTTCCATTTAACTTCATTACAACAATGACAGGCTGAAAACAATGAAGTGTGCAGGCGCACACGTACACAACCATTAACACATACGTCTTCAGTCATTTAAGTAGTTTCCCTGTTCAGCGTCGGATGCTGATAACACCCTTGTGGCATTGTGAAGAGGTTGTTATCGTGTCTTCTTTATGGAGCTTGTTCTTGTATCAAATAACCAGCAGCACATATTTCCCAAGCTTTTCTCCTTGTTTAAACACAATGGAATTTATGCTTAGTTATGCTTAATTAGTGCTATACATTTCTTTATCAAATCTATGTAGACTTATACCACATCTTCTGGAGTACTGAGGGCTTCACCATGAGTACATGGCTGAAGAAAAGTGTGGTGAGTAAAGTTATTTGTCATATTAATTATTATTAGAAGAAAACCCAGAGCTTAATGGTTTGAGAACAAAATAAAATCTGTGATTTTTATTCAACAGATGCAAGGGTGTATTAAAATTCTGCTAATTCTGCAGTACTAATCTTATTGTATTATTAAATTGTGGATTGAAGAAATAGGGTTCAATTGTTGAAACACCCTGCAGAAAATTATTTGATCAGATGTTTTTTTCTGTGGTGTGTGTGTAGGTTTGTGTGTGTGTTGGGGGGGATTAAAGTCCCACCATATCATATGAATCACTAACATAAAAAATTAGCGAGACCACTTTCACAAACATTAATTAACATTATCACAGATGCGTTTTCCCTAATTTTTCACAAAATAAAAGTTTAATCTTTAATTTTTTGCAGGTTAACCAGCACTTACCCAATTACAATATTGGTGGAAAGTTGTTCAAAGACTGTGGATCGCCTAATATGATCACTTCCCTGCCTCTGCTTATGTAACAGAATGCATTCTTTCGAAACCAAATATGTCTAAACTAGATATGGGTAGAGTCATACTACAAAAATCCCTACCATCCTCCTTCAAGTCCCACCTAACTGTATATATAATATGCAGTGGGTTTTTTATTTAACAGCTCTGCTAGGTTTATCATAAATACCCCAAGCAAAATACTGACACTAGATCTTAAATCCCTAATCATGCTTTTCAGATTAACAGCATGCAGGAGCAATGCAAAAACCCTGGGCATCATCCATCACCACCATTCAGGCAGAAGTTTTCTTCTGAAGCCCTAATACCTTTAGCAGGATTAGCCCAAGCACAATACTGTGTCAAACACTGAGTGTGCTTTGTGGTTAACATCCAAGCAGGTGTAACTGCATTTTCAGTATTGGAAGTGTGTTTGCCAACATTATTGCTGCATTCGTATTCCAGCTCTGGCTCCATGTTCATTAACAGCGTGGGTTTGCGCATATGCCAGCGCAGCTGCCGAGTTCATATTTTCACACAGCTCCATCAAACAGTGTCACCAAACAATTTGTCGGAGAGCTGCTCTCAGCATGGCCACAATACCGTGAGGGTGTCGTCAGCAGAAACGCGACCTGGCTGTATCACTCTGCTCACTCATTAGAGAGGGACTTGTGTCTGGACACAGATGTAGAGGTATTTCATACTGATGAGGAGAAAATGATGCCATATTAGATCAACACATGTTTGTAAAATACTACTGCTAGAAATGATTTCACCTTGCAAGGATGTTTTACAAATCAATAGTTACAGTTTCATAGTGGGTATAAATTGGATATGGCTGATTACAACATTGTAAAGGGGACTTTTGGAGGGAGGTTATTTTGGGTGATGTGTAGACCTGTTTTCTGTTGAAGGTAATTGTCTCAGAGTCATTCCTCTGTTTGAGCTCATTTTGCCTGAAGAGTCATTATTGATGATGTTGTTGTTTACCTTAGCTGGTTTAATTCCATTAAGCTGAGAGCAGAATCTTTATCACTATGCAGGTGTTTTATTTGGATCAGAAGACATGCATTCTAAATAATATTGCAGAGCACCCACCTAAACAATTTCTCATCAATTTGTCTAATAACAGGTCACAACTGAATGGTACAGGGCAAAACAAAAATGCTGAGGTCATCAGTCTTTGGTGAGAAGGTTTTCGTTGCACACAAGCAAGAGCGTAACTCAGAAAACTAATCAACTGTTTGAAAACCAAGTGATTATTTGAGTGGAATTGTGTGGGCTTGTATACAGTGAAAACCTGCTCCAGCACTGACTCTTTATGGATAAGACTGGTGATCCTTTACTGGTCTCCCAGAGGCAGGACATTGCTTTTGTAGTATGTGGGTGCAAACCACAGAATCCCCCACAGCTTTTAAACATACAAAATAACAAAAGTTCATTTATTATAGTCAGAAACATGGATAATAAAATTGTAATTTTCACTAATTTTTACTTTAGTGATATATTTTGATCAACATGTCTTAACTATTTTCCATCAGTCTGCTTTTGAATGTACTTTTTTGTTTTAGCTGATTTGATTGTGAAACAGATTGTTTAGCCTTTACAGACTGTTGGAATTAGCAACAGCTGTCCTGTCCTTTTTGATAGAAAATGGCAACAAAAAAAATAAACATAATTACATAACATTACAGTCTGAATAAAACACCCAAAAACATTTATACAAGAAGAAGACAAATGATCCTTTAATAAAAGTGAATGTAACATGGTTTAAGTCATTTTGCAGATTTTGGAGTCATTGTGGTATTTTGACATAGAGCACAGGACTGCTGCTGTTTTCAAACCATGTAAAAGGAAAAGAAGGAACAACCTGTTACAACTTTACACATTTTACTTTAAAAATAACTAATATTTTATTAAAGCTTGTCTTTATATTGTGCACTGAAGTTTTGCAAAAGGGTCTCAGTATGGGAAAGTTAAACTGAAAAGTTGTCTCTTTGCATTTCTTAAGCTAGTGATCACAACACTAAACAATTTATTCAATTATTCATTCATTCATTCCTTCCTTCATTCATTGGCCTTAAAAAGTGATGTCCATTCGTGCAACAGGTACATTTTCAACAGATTATCTGTATAAGTTAAACACACAAAAAAAACTTTTTTTCTCATAAATATCTTTTATTGAATTGTTGTGGTCTACATGAAAAACATACAAAAGTGAATAGATTTTTGTAAAAGAGCAATATCTCTATATAGAACAGCCTCTTCTATCTCACTGGCAAAACATTTTTTAAATCCTGAAATGCTTACTGTGGTCATTTTGCTTGTGCATCTGTAGGTCAACTATCTACTGTGAGTCCTTGCATGAGTTCTGCTTTTGAAGATATTCTCACTGGAAGCAACCAACTAGTTAATCAGATGATTTAAAGGTTGACAGGAATGTTAAGGCCATGGAGTGTAAGGTATTGTATAAGTATACACCGGTAATTTGGCACGGTGTGATGTAAGAGTGCACTGTGTTATATTTTACACTTTCAGCAGAAACAAACGACCACAAATATGAATGAATAATATGCACTGGCTATTCTTTTGGCTTTTGTAATCTAGCATGCACAGCCTACAGCAAGAGTAGTGTTCTCAAAGAATAAATGCCTTCTCTGCATTGCTTGTTTTTATAATGCATTTGCACTGCAAAACATGGCCACACATCCTTCAAGGCAGAAATGTGGAATGACACATTTCAAAGAGTAGCCAGGGGGCAGAAAATCCATCACTGCATGCATCTGCGTCACAATGCTTGACAGAGATCAGATCGATTGACATTGCCAACTACTAAAGGAGTAGATCAATGTCTAAGGCGGTCAGCTTATGCATTTTTCCCTTTTGTGACTAGAGTCATAGCTATGGTCTTTCATCCTCAGTTATGCTGTAAATATGCCATATGAGTTTAACTCATCAGTGCTTCAAAGTGGCATGAGGGTGGCAAGAGTCTGCTCATTCAGTTACACAAAACATTTCCCTAATGTACACTCGCTGAATATTTATAGCTTATATCTGCTAGCACTGTGGATGTGGTGCATTACTTAGAGAAAAAAATTAATAGAAATCACACTTTTGACTTTCAGTAATCTTTCTATTTTAAAGATACATTGTTCATGAGGCAGAGAAGATATACCATACAAAACACTGTCACTGAAAAATAAACAAATAAATAAATACAATAAAATTATTATTAATAATAAATCATTTCAAAATCTAAATGTAACATCTTATATCAGCTTTGGTTGACATCTATATTAAATGTATTTGTTTTGAAAAAGCCAACTGCTTAGAAAAATTTATGAATAACAAACAATAAAACTGAATTCTAAAATGTATTTCTTAATTTATTTAAAAAAAATTTTTTCAGTCCACATGTTAGCATTAGCCCAAGTGTTGTCTCTCTGATTAAATGTCTTCAAAATTAAAATAAATTTAATACAAAACTTAAATTAAGGGTAATATTTTCCCCTATGTACTATGTGATGATCACATTACAGACAGCAGATTGTAGCAGCGCTTGGTTACTTTGGTAAAGTTAATACTTTTACTGAATTACCTCACACAGGTGGAGAAGCACCACAGCATCCCAGTAGACTGGACAGCACATAGGAAGTTGATACAGATGTAGAGAAAGCTGTGTTGTTTTTTACAACATTAATTAACTGGGTTAAAACAGCCCCAAAGGGCCTACAACTACCTGTAACTCCAGAACCCACAAACAACTTAAAGCATCTGTGCTCCCACCAGGGGAAAACTATTTTTTAGCTCAAAACACATTTTGCTATGGAAGGCGATCCTGTAATTTCTATCCATATTGATTTCAAATTCACCTCCTCATTGTTGGTGATCAAAGATTGTTTAGAAATCCAGAGCTTGAACAGATTTGGAAGGAAATCTATTCACGATGGTCTTACAGTGAGCACTGTGTTTACAAGCCCTGGTGGTTGGCAGTTGACAGGAGGGAGCCCTTCATAGTGCTGAAAATCGTCTTGTCAGTCCAGTGGAGTGACACTGATTCGGGTGGCGTGGTGTTCCTCTGGGCTCGGCCATCACAATGCCCTGAGGTCTATATCTGCTGGAGTATGTCACACAAATCACCAGTACATACACTGACGTTACAGCAAGTGGCTCTAGACTAGTAGACTCCCTAGAATGGGGCCCCCAACCCCAGGCCTGAAGTTGGGGTCTGGCACAGTTTTATGATTTCCTTGCTCAAGCACACCTGGTTCAACTCACCTCGTTCTTGGAAAGTTTTGTGAATGTGTCTAGAGGCAATAAACCAAAATGTGCTGGACCCTAGCACCCGAAGACTGGAGCTAGAACCCTTGCTTTAGAGAACTTTCCATTGGCTCTAATATTATTTGAGACATTTTTCATATTATTAATGATCCATTTAGATTTAATAACAAGTTCTTGTTACTGAAGTTGTTTTAAGAGAAGATTGTGTACCATGCTAGTCTTACAAGCTGTCAGCTTTCTGCATTGAAGTGAAAGTGACTATCAGTGAGAACACACTCAATTACAGATGTGTTCTCTGCATTTAACCCATCACATATGCACATGCAGGCAGCTATCATCAGTGTCCCAGGACAGTACCTCAGTGGTGCCCAGACTGGGACTTGAACTGCTGACCTTCTGATTCCAGGGGCAATGTCCTAACCACTAGGTCACCACTGGAGTATACACTGCAATTGCACATGGTTTTCACCTCCAATATATACACATTCAACTCTGGGGGCTCAGGAAAAGGATTCTTTCATATTTCAGTTTGTTCAGTTTTCACACTCTGAAGCTGAATGGGCTTAGACTCTAGCAGCAGTTATAGTTGTGGAAAAGCTCTAATGAGATGAGTGACTGAGCAGTTTGGCTGCAGGTATCTGGCCACTGTCTGGGTCACTGTGTCTGTATTTCAGCTGATTGACAAGTTCTTAACTTCTGTGGACAACACTAAATCATGAAGGTTATGTTTTCTGCTGCAGCTGTGACAAGCGCTCAGCAACCCCACCGATTTCCATATGGACAGATCTATATTTAAATGTAAAAGAATAGTTCTCCTCTAGAACCTCTTTAGAGCTAGAACAGATGTTCTGGAATGGGTGCTTCCCCCTAGAACATTTTTAGAGCTAGAACAGATGTTCTGGAATAGATGCTCTCCCCTAGAACATCTTTAGAGCTAGAACAGATGATTTGGGTTAGATGTTCTCCCCTAAAACATCCCCTAGAGCTAGAACAGATGTTCTGGAATAGATGCTCTCCCCTAGAACATCTTAAGAGTTAGAACAGATGTTCTGGAATAGATGCTCTCCCCTAAAACATCACCTAGAGCTAGAACAGATGTTCTGGGTTAGATGTTCTCCCCTAGAACATCTTAAGAGTTAGAACAGATGTTCTGGAATAGATGCTCTCCCCTAAAACATCACCTACAGCTAGAACAGATGTTCTGGAATAGACACACTCCCCTAGAACATCACCTAGAGCTAGAACAGATGTTCTGGAATATATCCTCTCCCCTAGAACATCACCTAGAGCTACACAACACGTTCCACAGAAATTGTTTCTTTAAAAAGCAACCTACTGACAGACTCTTTAGGGAACTAGCACTTCCTTAATGGCATCATTCCACACAACCCTTGATATCTTTTTTATTTAAGAATAGAAAATCTCGTTTCAAATGTTGATTGCTTTCTATAGTTGATTTTTTAAATCAATAAATCATTTCTACATTCGGCATCACTGGTGAGTAGTGATTCTTGTTAGTACTTTCAGCTAATGACCAAAACTGATGAAGAACTATCATGTCCATCCAACCCCATGTGTGATTACCATGTGTAAGTGTGAGATACCTGACGACATACTTCATAACTTATATCATAAGAATCACGTTTTCAGGGAAACATCAGTGGGATATTGGTGTTGACATAAAAAATAATGAAATAAATAACTAAATAAATAAAGACAGAAGCCATATCACAACAGAAAAAACTCTCTTTTTAGCGTTGACCTCATTTCTGTGTGAGTTTGGAACATCATTATGTTTTCCAGGGAATCCATCAAATACAGCAGAAGCTCTTCCTGAGAAAAGCACAGCTCTGCCTCTAATGGTTTTGGAAGACCATGTTGGTGTAATGATCCATCTTCCCTCTGAAGAAGACCAGTTCTCTGTGTTTTACGTCTGGAACTTTTCCAGAAGCATCGTTTACTTGCCCTCCCCACGCAGACAAATGGATCGGCACCTAATGAGCAGCTTTTAGTGGAGATCAATTCTTGCCTTCCATCATTGTCGTGAACATATTTTTGTACGTTTGAGAGAGGATGTATCTAAACCCACAGGAGACAGAAAGGAGAAAGGGATAGTGAGGCAGCCGTGCACTTTAAAAGCACTTAGTCATGATTGCAATTCAGACTTTGTAGTTTAAAAGGGTAGACAACTGGGCCGTGATCGGGTTGCTTTTGTATGAGGGGATCTGCAGTAATTATAATGAATCCTCTTATGTCATTTAATCACTTACAAATGTCAGCAGAGTGTGGGTTATCTTGCCAAAACAATTGAGCCAACAGCTATTGAGGAAAAAGCGTTGCTAACTATCAATTTCATCCACCTTCCAATGTCCAAAGCAACGTTAATCTTAAA
The DNA here is from genome assembly GCA_037576955.1 of Lepidarchus adonis. Classification (NCBI taxonomy): domain Eukaryota; kingdom Metazoa; phylum Chordata; class Actinopteri; order Characiformes; family Lepidarchidae; genus Lepidarchus; species Lepidarchus adonis. The sequence goes on from JBBIGC010000033.1 coordinate 4,850,589, forward strand.
GGACAACCATATTTTCAGAGAATTTTGTTGTTTATTTAGATGTTTATTGCAATCCTTCAATATCTTTAGCAGAGGTAATAAATTGACGAGAGATAAGAATCTGTTACATCCACAGAGAGTTTCATATATTCTTATTACTCTGACTAATCTTCTGATCAGCCAAGTAAAGCTCTAATCTGCCCTGCCCCAACAATTGATTTTTCCACTCTCAGCATAACTAACGACTTTAACAGGGGTTATTACAAAGACCTGTCGCTGTAAAATTGATCAATTAAGCATTTCTTTCTCACCAATCTCTCCTTCTCTTCTCTTGCCCCCTTTCTTCATCCTCTCCCAGCTCATTAAAGTCCTTTCAGGTTTGTCACAATATCAAACTCCCCCATCAACATTTCATTTCCCTTTATCTTGTTTAATTTCATCAAAGTAATTTATTTCTGTTCAGCTCAGAAGAGCATGCTCCTCCTCATTTCCTTTCTTAGGTTCACAGTTACTGAAAGGCCAAAAGGGTAGAGTACAGGCAGAGATCTCAAAAGGGTAGTGACTCCAGCTCTGATTCTGACCCCTTGTCTAGCCCACTCGTTCTCCAACTAGTCTTTTAGACCCTTAACTCTATAAGGCTGTTCACACCTTGAAGTAATGTTCTCAGATTTCACTTTAGCAAATGAAAACGCATCTACAACACATGGATTACAACTGGACGACTTGATCCACATTCGGGGGTGATATAAGGCCGATCTTCACTGCACTGAATAAAAGTGTAAATTAAATGTGCTTCCTATAATCACTCATGATTAAGAGTTGAAAATCAAGATGGAGAATATACAGGGCCAAGTTTATCCCCAAATAAAAAGCCTTCACAGACTCTTTTCTTTGTGTGATAACAGGTGGGGAATTCTAGGGAAAGTAAAATCCTGGACACACTATTTATAGAAAAGCGTTAATGGAATCTAGCCAAAATATGTCCAGATATGATCCAGACATGAAACATGTCTGCACAATCAGGAAGGACCCCGAGGACTGGTTTGAGACCTTTGATCTATCCCGTTCTTTCAAATAGCCTCTCCAGTTCAACCTTAGTTCAGTTAAGAGAACCTTTAGAAGTTTAGAGCTATTATTGTCCTTTTAAAATAAGTGTGATTTGCATTACATATTCATTCTTAATTACAAAATACACTCTGCAGTATGTTATTAAAAAAATAACATTTAAACTACAATTTTATTCTGTATTGACTCTTTTTGATTTTCTATTTTCTTGCCTTTTCTCCCATTTGGGTCATTGTAGCTGTATACACACTGACAGCAATAATGATAATGATAATCAAATTCAAATCAAAATTAAATATCAAACAAAAATTAACATGACAATGTGGCAGGTTTGGTACAAGTGTCACAATTCCAACCCTATTTTAATTGGCTACCAGTGAGAAATATTTCAACACCAGATAAAGCAAAGGAGAGTTAAAGAGCAACAGCAAGGAAACGCCTTTAAGACGAGTATTTAAAACCTGGATCACTATCTGAACACTCCCACTACGAACAAAAGAGGTGGTCCTAGCCAAACCTGGAGACGTTTCTTTGGCAGCAGCTTGCAAGTGAGCCTCAGAATTTTGGCTCAAAACTGATGAGGGTATAATTAAATGCATCTCCCTAAACCATAAATGAATAAATTGTTGTTTCTACTTTATTTCCCTCCCATCTCTCTGACAGCTAATTTGTCTCCTTCATCCATCTTGTCAATGCCAAAACCCTTTACACCGTTTTTCTGTAGGTTATTCATTTTCTTGGATTTTTTGTAACCTGATCACCTCTCCCAGCCCTTGCGCACACACATACACCCAGTGGCAGAACACCAGCTCCATTTTGCTACTGCAGCACCGTGAGACTCACTCATCAGGATCTCTGCCTTAGAGCAAAGTCATCCGTCTCTCTCCAAGAGACTTCTGAGAAATCCTCTCTCTCTCTCTCTCTCTCTCTCTCTCTCTCTCTCTCTCTCTCTCTCTCTCTCTCTCTCTCTCTCTCTCT
>JBBIGC010000033.1:4856086-4869679 GCA_037576955.1 Lepidarchus adonis
CACACACACACACACACACACACACACACACACACACACACACACACACACACACACACACACACACACACACGCCTCCTCTCCCCCGTAGCCGCACCAGGCGGAGACGGAGCGCTCAACTTGGCCGAGAATGACACAGACAGTAGAAGCTGCCCCAAAACAGGGGGGCAGCCCACTTCACCCCCGCACCCCTCTTCCCAACCCTTCCTCCACTACAGTTCCACAGGAAGCAGCGGCCATGTGAATCCTATACTCCAGTCACAAGCGCCCACAGCGAGAATCACCCATTCAGCACCACGGACAGCGCCAGAACAAGCTGTTCCTCTAGTTCTCCAAAGTTTTCTACTCTGACCTACTCTGTCAATCATCTCCTTAAAGAGCAGCTCATTTTCTGGGTGATGTCTCCTATATTAAACCACTGCTCTCAGTGCTGGTCTCGACAGATAGGGTGGGGTCGGGGGTGTGTCTTTGTGTAAGGGCGTGGAGCTCTGCAGTGGTTAAAGCAGAGCACAGGGTGGACAGACCATACATGTTGAACTTTCAAGCTTTTTTATGTTGAAAGACCTGTTAATGTCACTAAATCAAACATGAATTAAACTCCATATACTGTATATCTTCCAATAGTAGCCCGGGCGTTTATTTAAAAGATTATTCGCACGACCCGGCATTTAATAGAGACAGGTGTTTAATGGAGACAGGCTATTATTCTCCTCGCAGACGGAATGGTGATGGTATTTACAGCACAAAATGTTGTGCAGGTTCTTTGTTTGAATGTTCTTTTACTTATGTTACTGCACAGAGTTTGAATCCTAATCGAATGACCGTTTCCATCACTCACACTGCTTCACCCTGTGGCGTTATGATTGATGTGGTTACGAGATGAGGTGTTTTTCTCATGGAGACGGAAAACAGGTGGGCAGCGCGGGTGGAAGAGGAGCAGAGTTAGAGTTTGTTTTGATGGAAGAGAGTTAGTAGTTGTTGTGAGAAAGCACGAGCTAGCAGCGCATGTGTTGAGGTTTTTATTGATTAATTAATTCATTAATGTATTTATTTTTATTTGTGGTTCATTGAAATTGGACTAAAGTTTTTTTTTCTCTTGTTTTCTGATTATATTCTGTAGCCCATGACCTCACTAGTTTGTAGACCTGCATGACTACTAGAACTGTTAAGGAAAACAGATACTGTTCATATGCAGTTTTAGTGTTTTGAATGAGCTGTCCATGGTGCCAAAAACTATTTCAGAGTTTCATTTTTGGTTCAGGGATGGGAAGTCCTCATACTGATGTCCTTCCCTCTGACAGTGGGACTTTTGGGATTGCACTCATAGTAAATTGTAGTGAAATACACAGAAAATTAAAAAGTTAGGTTGATACGCAGAGAGCTAAGTGATCAGTGTTTGGCCAAGTGACCAAAAATAAACTAACAAACTAGAAAATACACACACATGCGCAGTACAATGGAGCTAGTCAGGGAGTCAGGCCCCATATGAGCAAACAAAGAGGCTACTCAGATCATCATGCAAGTCCATATATTAATATACCACTCATTAAGTAAGTTGTACCATCACTGACATATGAATAAGTCTAAATAAAGCTTGAGGAACAAAGGAAGCTTTTAAGCTATAAAGATCAAACCATTCATTGGGAAGAAGGAACTTTCCACTCATTCACTAATTCGTGGAGGAATGATAGGTGTCAATCTTGATAAACCAAAAGGAAACATTAGTGGAGAACCATTAGTAGACTGAAATAATGTGATTATAAGAAAGTGATGAAATGAATGGTATTAAAGCCAGGGTGGGTTCCTCTGGAGCATGACCGCTGACACTGCACTACAGGTAGCGTGCTTCATCTCTTTGACTTAGTTTGATTTCTGAACTTTAGTTTAGAAAAAGTTTAGACTTAGGCTCATTCTCTAGACCTCCAAAACACACTGCAGACTAAATATAATCTATGTTTTGTTGATATGGTGAGAAAAGGACGTTTGAAAGACAAGTGTTTCCTGCCTCAACTCTTCAGTCCAGAGAGTCCAGATCTCCCTCATGGGTCTAACCAACTATTTATGAAGAAAAGCCCCCAGGTATAGACCCAGACTGTCAGGATCTTTATAGTTTGACTCTGCCTGCAGCACCAGCTCCATCTCTGCCTCCCGCCAGAGTGCAGAAATGCACTCCAAAAGGGGTCTGATGTGCAAATGATTCATGCTCTAAAGTCGCATTGGTGAAAACGTGCCTCGAATGTGCAACATCTGACAGTCCTATTTTGGGCAGCAAGTGATGCAGAAAGGTGTTCAATGGCAAAGTTAAATGTTTCTCATCACAACACATCGCATCTACAAAGCCCTGTAGCCCGGGTGCAAAATGTCTGTGCTACAAGTGAACATCTTGTGCCCAATACCACGAATTTGTATTAGAACACCTTTAAAATAAAGGGGCCAAATGGCCTTGAATGTATGGCTCTTCAGGGAAGTAAAAGTTCTTCTATCGCATCACTTCAAATAAGCTTTTCTGGCACCTTCACTGCTAAATCGGGGGCAGTAGTGGCCTAGTGGTTAGGACCTTGCCCTTGCAATCAGAAGGTTCCACCGAGGTACCCCTGAACAAGGTACACTGCTCCCGGGCTGGGGTAGCTGCCTGCTGCTCCACGTGTGACCAGTTAATGACGAGGTCACATTTCATTGTGGTGCACTGTGTGTGAGGGTGTGTTCACAATGACAAATAGTCACTTTCACTTCACTAAAAGCTTAGTGCTAATGGATCTTTGCTGTAATTGTATACAAAGCAAAGACAGATTTCCCCTCTGTGCCAAACAACAATAAACATTCACTTAACACATCTCCTCCTCCATCAACTTAACTTACAAGTACTGTATTTGAATAATTAAGAGTAATGCACGTTCACTTACCACTACCAAACCAATTGCTGGAATGGAAATCCCACAAGGTTGTGTGGTGTGTCTTTCAAAATTCTGTATTTAGATCCTTGCTTTAAAGTTAGTTATATTTGTCTGACAAGAAAGCATGGAAACAAGGAAGCTGAAAGAAGGATTGACAGCCTCAAATGTGGCAGCTTCTCTCAAGCCTTCTGTAAAGGGCAGGACTGTTTACATCCGCTCCAAAGAACCGGTTTATTTATCAACCCAATACCTACTCATTAAAGCAATGCAAATTACACAAAAAGCCCTAATTTCAGCTATAGAAACTAGCAATTATCCCCATGACGGCACTAATCACAGCAATTAAACCAGAGCTGCAGGTGTCAGTATGCTGCTGGCTTGCCTCAGACGTTGGCTTCTTAACATGCAGAGCGACAGAGTCTATGCAGAGCTGCAGTGTGGCTGCGTGCGAGGCTATTTGGGGTAATCAGAGTTCTTTTAAGGCAAACATTGTCCTTGCATAGATCTGTTCTCTAAACAAAGTCATGTTTTTAGCAGCCAGCAGAAAAGCTCCATTACAATCAGAAGTGGTTTACTCTTCTCCCATAGCAGTCCCACCTCCCCCCAACATTTCACAAGCTTCAGAAACCTGCTTTGGAGATAAAAACAAGGTCTACAGCAAAAAAGTAAATCAAACGAACTGATCAAATGATTCTACCTGGCTTAATGCTTCATTGGACCAAAATTATACTTAATGCTGAGAAAAAGGCTTGAGATAGTTTCAAGGATCAAGTATAGACATCAACTCTAATCCATAATGAGATAAACAGCTTTTTTACAGCCTAACAGAGCTATGTAGTTTAACTTTCTGCCAGAAAATTACATTACTGGGCAGTAAGAGTGTATTTATTTGAAAAACACTAGAACAATACTTAAAACATATTTTTTGCTGTGTTAGCTTAACACTTTCCAAACCCCTCCTTCAGGGAAGTGCAATGCAATACAAACTACATTAGATTTTATACTGTGAGTATTGAACTATTATAAACCGTACAGATTTCCCACCACAGCAAGAAACCTTTTAACCACGCCATGAGGTTACACTACGGTGGATGAGGTTACACTGCCTTTTCTAAAGATCCAATAATGAGCCCCTTTCCCTTTTTAAGGCTGTACCTACTTCAGCTAATCAATAACTAATAAATTCTAACTTCACTTCAGTCCTTTACACTTTTAAAGAGAGACACTCGAGTCATACAGAGGAATGATCAATGAGAAGTCAGGGTCTGGTGCTAAAATCTATGAGACAATTTATATCGTTGGTCGATGTTATTTTTATGAACACGGCAGGTAAGAAGTTCAGGAGGAATGTGATGGCAGACTATTCATTAAGCTGTCAGATGCGGCTATTCTCTGGTGAAAAGGCACAAGCAGAAGAGGCTGAGAGAAACGGCAACTTGGTATTGAACAGTAGTAACATGTCAGGCAGCAGAAGCAAGTGTATAACTGAATATGTGGGGGGGAACGTCAGCACCCACAGCGAGATATTTAATAAGAGGACTCATTGCCTTAAGCCTTAGCTATCAAGCACCATGTTGGAATGCTGGCCTTGAATGGGTCTGCAGAAAGCTGTAAGCTCCAGAACCACCACACCAGGCTTGATAACCTAGAGATTGGATGGTAGATCCTAGGTCAAAAAAGAGACATGTGTATTTTACATTTACAAGCGTGCATCTATGTACATTGCCTAGCTGTATATTAACAGAGTTGATAAAGATGCAGAAAGGATTTGTTTTCTGGACTGTCAGAGAAATGAAAAAGACCAAAAGGATGATATTTGTCAAACTTTTCCCCCTATAAACACTCTAATAGAGCATCAGGTTGCCATGGCTGCAGATGAGAGAGAGAGAGAGAGAGAGAGTCATGTTCATTAGAGCAGACAAACATCAGCACAAGGTGGCAGAAACAGCTGCTGAGAAAGAGTCCTGGGAGAATTAGAGAGGAAGCTAGAGGAACGAATGAGCTGATTTTTGCTCCCAAGCTCAACTTCACATCTCAAAAAAGCTGTAACTTCACATGGTGCGCTGGTAATGATGATGAAAGCAATGCTCTGCACAGTTTCCACACAACAAATCAAATGTACATTATAGTGGAAAGTCTAATTAAGCTGCACATGTCTATTACATGTGGGAGAAAGTCATATTCACTATATAAAATGTCCCTGTTCTCAGTTAAATTGCATTTCTTGTGAGGATCTTTTAGCTCAACAGATCCCAACCAAACACTTGACATACTGTAAGTACCATTCATCCTTTCAATACAGAAAACTCTAGAGCCCAGATTCGTTTATGGTAAATCTTATGGTCGGTAGCACCAACAAGGATGGAATTTAGACCTAGATTTAGATTTATTTTCTTTACACCTAATGAAGTACTCACTCATCAAATTTTACTTCGAATCCAGTTTTGTTGAACTACTTCATTTTTAATCTTTAAGCTTAGTGAAATGAAAAGCAGCTGCCAATATTAATATCAATATTTAAACTATTGACACCTAGGCTTGATGTCAGAAAGGTCTTTATATTTAGAAGAGCTGTCAAATGCTAAAAAATATTCATGGTTAATCTCATGCTTGTATATAGGTAATGGCAATTTCAATTAAAAATGTAAATGTGATTTTTCTTTCAGATTTTATGCAAAAATTGATTTTTTTTTTTAAACAGGATTAACAGGTGGAAACATTATGTTTTATAATGAACCTGCTTTGTGTTAAAAACAGCTGGGACAAAAGAAAACTGTAAGGGAGATTTGTTCACTCGAGAATGTGAATGTGAGCTTGGCCTGCATGAAATCTCTTAGACTGAATGTTAAACGGTGACAGATAGATGTAATTTTGACGGGTGAGCCAAGTTCTGAAATAAAATTCTCCTTCACCCTTTCTTCATCACTCATTAACTACGTGAAGGTGAGGAGATTCTACGCACAGTCAAATCTTAAAATGAACACAAGGCCAAATAGAACACGCAGTAACGACCATCATTGTAAGATGAGATTGCAGTAACTAGTTAACTTTCAGCCCTAGTACATATACAGCTATATACATATATACGTATATAGCTTGTCTAGCCTAGCAACAGTTGCTATGAAAGACAGCCTTTGTGGGGCAGAGCAAGGGAAGGTCCATTTGCACTAATCAAAGCCCTGAAAGCAACTGCCTTATATTCATCCCTTCATTTCTGATAGCAGCTCTCTCTCTCTCTCTCTCTCTCTCTCTCTCCCTCTCTCTCAATAGCCCTCAAAGCCTCAACCTCAGCAGAAGGTCAGGTAGCAATGAGGGAGAGCCACAGTCTAAATTGCTTAACAGCTCCAACAAATTATATTACATCTCCATGTGACGGAGGGAGGGAGGGAGAGAGAGAGAAAGAGAACGAGGCTGTGATGCACACTAACAACACCACATTCTAAAATCCAGTAACACATCAGAATATCACAGTGGCATGCACATTACTTTTATCCCAAACTGCTGTTTTCTTCTTTCTCCCTCATTCTCACGTAAGCTCTTAGTCTACACTGAGTTTTTGGACACATACCTGAGTTCCAGTCACACCAATTTGGAGAACATGGCTCTACACCATCAAATGGGGCTGCAAGCAGGAAATGAACACACACAGAATTTAATAAGCTTCTGTAATAAGTGTGATGTACATTCATTAGTATTCTCTCCCAACGCTCAGGCAGGGTTTACCTGCTCTGCAACACAAAAGAAGCTACATTTATCACGCGCACAGTATAATGAGAGTCTGGAGAGTCAACTTTTCTGAAGTTCTGAAGTTGTTCCAGTAGGTTAGTGAAGACCTCATTAGGAGACAAAGCAGAAACAAAAAAACATTACTGACATCTTCACAGACATGACACTTTTCATTCCCAACACAAACCCACTGAATGCTTTTGAGCTCAGCTCTGAACTGAGAATGCCATTTTTGCCCAGACACAAGTTTGGGTTGGCTGGTGGGGCTCTTGGCACTCACTGTATTTAATAACAGGTAAGTTTCATTTAGAGACGGAACATCAGCACATTTTCCTACTGACCCCCTCTGTGCAGTTTCATGTTCCTAGCATTTCTCTTGTTGGCTTTATACAGCACCTCAGATAAACACAGACCTCAGTTTGAGGATCCTGTGATTTCTGTGAATTTCCTTGGTCCCGTTGATGGTTCACTGGACAAGGGTTAAGATCCCAGGCTGATCGGGTGGTGGGGTGGGGGGGCTCTGGTCCTCCGGTGCTTGGTTGCTTCCTCGTGGGGGCTGGGGTGAGCACCAGGCCGCTGGTGCCGCAAGGCTCCCGCCTGGGCCACGTTGTGGTCAGTGGTGGTGGTCTGGGCGTGGGGCTTCTTGCCCTGTGTCGCTCTTTGTGCTCCCCCGTCTTGGGAGGGGGGGGGGGGGGTCTCTTTGCTCCTCTGCTGACTCCCTCTTAGCGGGCTGTGACCATCTTGTAGACTTGTTGGGGGGCCTGCGGGCTGCCTTGGTGCTCAGGGCATCTACCCCTCTTCACTATTTGGGCAGCGTGGTGGTGGAGCAGGGCCCTCTCTTCACACTCCAGCTACGAACCACCTCCAGTGACAAATAACAAAGACACACACACACAAAAAAGGAGGTGCAAGCATATATAGTATGAATAGATTTATTTGCCCAAAGGTTACTAAGGTGTGGGTAGTACAGAGATCCCGTGCCTATGATTTAAACTCATGTTTGTTACAGTAGGTTGTAACTGCAGAACCCCACAGCATATTTTTGTCATTGCTTTTGTTTATTCTTGTTTTGTCCTGTTCTCCTTGGACCCCCCCCCCCTCTTTTCTTTCCTCTTCTGTCATCTGTTCGTCTCTGTTTGCTTTGTTTGTTTCTGCCTGTCTGCTCTGTTGCCTGAGCCAAAAGAGAAATAATAAAGTAAACTCAGCAAAAGGAGGAACATCCAATATCCCCCCCCCTTCTCGTAGAGCAAATCCGCTCTGACACTGCAAGGCAACCAGAACTCTCCCTGAACACACACACATTATATATCTATATATATCTATATCTATATCTATATCTATATCTATATCTCTATATATATATATATATAAAATATATATAAGCAAAATAAAATGCTAATTGCTCCATAATCCTTCTCAGTAGTGGCAGTGTACTGATATGACTCATAGTGTAAAACTCTAGCTAAATCCAAAAGATCCTGAAGCAGAATAATTAAAGCCGTTTTGTTGAGTAATATAAGTGTTTGAGTGCTCTGCCCCTGAAGCAAGCCTTGAGGGCACTCAGACAGAGGCCTGAAAAACACATTTAGATGATTTTACATCCTAAAACACAACCAGCTTTATAGCACACGTGTCAAAGGACCGGAATACACACCAACTTGTGTCCGTTCAGTGAGACTCCATGACAAGCAAATGAACTGCTTCTCTACAGATGCATCTCCAAGAGTTATTATAGAAAATATCCAGAAAAAAGGGATTTTTCACAACTCTCAAACTTTATTGCAGCTGATAGACATCCAAAGAAAAGACCTATATTTATTTTGAGTATATTCATTTTTTACAAATTTTATTACAAATTTAAGATTCGATGTCTGCAACACTGCAAAAGCTACAAGAGAGATGTTTACCATTGCATTAACTTTTGTTTTAATTCCACTGTGTAATCATTTGGGAACTGAGGAGACTAACCATTGCAGTTCTGCAAGTGGAATTCTTAATTCAGTAAACTTCGGCAGCACAAATGTCTATCATCTAAGTTTTCGGACTCTCCTGTTCATAAAGCCCCAAACATTTTCAAGACATAACTATTTACAGGCCAGTCAAGCACACTGTTTCTGTGAAGTTATATTATATTATCACATGCTGAATGTGGACTGGCAATGTCTTGCTGAAATAACCATAGGTTTTCAGGGAAAAGTTGCTGACTTGATACGTCTCTCCAAAATATGCCTTCGCATCAAAAAGACATTTACACCATTAATGTGGGCACTGACATCCTCCTATACCATGACTGATTTCAGATTATTTTTTGGAAAAAATGGACCTGAAGCTCTCGGTGTCATCCAGACTGTAAAGTGTGCTCACCTGACCACGTTTCCACCTTCAATCCACCAGAGATGAGCTTGGGTCCAGAATGCTCGCTGGCGTTACTGCATGGAATGAAGTTGGACTTTCTCTTTGTGTAACAGACTATCAGGTTGCTTTTCTTGATGCTGCAGGAGACTGTGTTAAATGGCAGCTTTCCGAAGTCCTAACGAGTCCATGTGGCTATATTTATGATGATGGTTTCTTATGCAGGGTGATCTGAAGGCTCAAGTGTTTCTAGATTCTAATTTCTCCTAATTCCCTGTTATTGTTGTTTTTAAATTATGTACTATAGGTGACTAAAATTAATTCTCTTTGCTAAAAAAAGACCATGCCTTTGGTGGAAGCTCACTCTATTACCAATCATGATCCCCTCACCTGTTACGAGCTCACCTGCTTATTGTAGGTTTCAAAAAGCCAGAACTTTAATGTTGTACATAACATTTTCACTCCTATTTTACACTGATTTTTTTTAACACTGGAAATCTTTTCTTTGAACTTTTCAGTTAAATAAAATTTCAAGAATTATATCACACAGACCATTTTGATGTATTCATCTGTACTGAGAAGACCAGCAAACCCGAAATCCTCCTTCTCCTTCCCATTGGTTTCTATGATGTTTTCAGCTATTGATGCAGCAAACGGGCCTTATGATTAGAGAACTGGAACTAGGGATCCTGAGTGGCAGCACCTTCTAAATGTTGGCTCCACAACATTGAAAGTTCAATGCCTGCCAATGCCACCTGTTAACAGGGATCCAGGAAAATAGGGCAAGAGTTCAGGATAACCGGCATTACAACTGACCCATCTGCCTCTGCTTTTGGGAGGATGACCCTTAATGTCCCCGCCTTTGGTGCAAGAGGAACACCTCACTGAGATAAGCATTGTTCCCATTAAAGCTGAATAAGACTGTAGAGAGATATAAAAGATCAAATTTCCTTCATCTTCTCTATGCAGACCTCTTCTGCTCTGCATTCTCCTCTTCTTTCTTCTGTGACCTAGAAGGCACTGTTTTCCTCCACCAACAATGCAGTCTATGTCTAAAAGCCTGTATAGAATGGGAAATGAAATGGATTCCTTTCACTCCTGCACTTGTACATCTAAAACAAGTCTATGTTCACAGAACCCAAACATAGAGAGCAGGACCAGACACAACACTTCTTTTCAACAGAATGAGTACCTCTATTGCAACATTAGTAAAAAAATAAAAAATAAAAAAAAGAAGAAGAAATTAAGATTAATGTTTAGGAAACTTCAAAAATACTGAATGTTCATATTTAATAGGAAAAAATCATTACGATGACCCCCTTCCCGAATACATTCGAATCTTTTTCTCCTCAGCCTCATGTTCCAGTTTGGGCTCGTTCCAGTTTAATCCTTCCTCAACAGAGTAGTCTTCCCAGAAATCATTAGCCATGTAACCCTGATAATGAACTTGGTATATTCCAGCTCAGCTCAGGCCAGCCTCCATTAGAACAGGGTTGAATTTATGAGAATGGATTAGAGACAACATAATTTAGGGCCAACTATATCAATTCATTAGACCCAGCCCCATATAAAGCAGTAATGGTGGGGGGCGGGGTGCGGTACTGACAAGACAAAAATAAAACCCTGGGTGAACTGATTTAGAAAGAGTATGCTGTGAAACAGAGAGGAGCCTGTTTATAGAGGAAAATGTGCACTGTTCTCATTCCCCATGCAGTAGGGCAGCACTATGTTTTTATCCATAACAGAAGGGTAAACTGTCAAATGATCAAGATGATTGCTGTAATTGCAGTATGTAGCAAAATAATTAGAAAATTAGCTTGATGACAAAAATGTGTAGATAAGAAAGGATTGTGTCTGATATTAAAAAGTATTTGCACAGCAAAGAGTATTCTTCAAAGAAGACAAAACATGCTAATGAGAATTGTTTCTTGGGTTTAAGGCATTTTGACCTCATCGTTCCATCTCAAGGACAGCTAGCCATTATACTCATATTTCCAGTTTAATCAATACTACGGACTGCATTAAAAATGAAGTCACAGAGGACCGTCGTCTACACCAACACCACCAGAGACAGAATACAATAATGAGAAGAAGCCTCCAGTACACTTGGTGTTACCCATTATTTATTCTAAGCATTAAAGAAAAAAAACAAAATACAGTTGGGAGCAACGCAGGATCTAGCAAATGTTTTGGCAGCAGTTTTTTGTCGATATTTGTAGCTTAATTAAATAATTATACAGTTCTTTCACTTAATTACTTCCCCCCAAGTTTGGACGATGGCCAAAGAGTGTTAGGACAGAGCCCAAATTTGCTGGTTTGAACTTCCAAACTCCTTTAACAAACACAATCCATGCCAACTCACTAGTAAACAATGACTTCTACTTTTCAGTGTTTTGAGTCTTGTTTCATGACTACACTGAGGCTAGAGCCTCTCTTGACCTGCAAAAGCTACATAATAGGATTTACCAATGTGGTAAAACCAGACAGACAATGTGGCATACACACAGAGTCCAGTCAGGATCTCTTAGGCTTTGCTCCCTATAACCATTTATCCACCTGTGTGGTTCACTTTCCCTCAGTCACTGTTGGGTGTCTCCTGTTGCTCTTTGGGCGCAGGGTTGGAGGAGGGTGGAGGAGGAGGAGTTTCCCCAGAGCCATACTTGCTCTGAAGAGAACGGGCCACATAACGCCAGTATTCCCTCCGGATAGTGTCCTTCTCCTGGGCAAGCAGCTCGCACAACTGAGAAAGCAAAGGAATGAGAGAGAGAGTGAGGGAGGAAGGGAGGGGGCATTAAAATAGAATAAAAGTCAAGCAAATGTGTTTCATTCACACTAATAACACAATTTAGGTTGTTACTAGATTATTGGTAATCTAGTAAACGGAATACCACGCCATATCTTGCATCTGGATTAAGGGGGGAAAAACCCACGCAAATTTTATCAAGCTTCCCAAATAAAACTATTTGGTGAAGTAAAGAACATAATAAATTCTGTAGTTAAAAACTGTAGTACAAAACATTCAAAAACAGAAATATAGTTATAAAAACAATCTATATTTTAGACATTAAGCACTGCACTCTCCTATGTTTTAAATCCACTCACTCATGTTAAACATTTCACAATGGAGTTTAATTACACAGTTTATAAAAATAAATTACACTGTTTTTTTTATATTACACTGAATTTGCACCAATATGTCCTTCCTTGTTGCAAGTAGTTAAAAAGATATTAAATTGCAAGAATGTAACTGCTGTTTGTCGAACTGTCATGTGAACACTTTTTTTTGTACAAATTTCAACAACTGTACTCTATAATGAAGAGGAAATAACTGATGGGGTGAACAGTGCCATCAGTATAACCTTGCCACACACCAGTCTGGATTCTACCTCAGAGATGACCTTTTTCACACAGGAAAATGGCTTGGTTTGTAGCATTCCTGAGGGAAAACTAGACTTCTCTGTAAGGCAGTAAAAGCCTTTTAGCTCCTGGAAAACTGATCCTGCTGCTAACTACTGTCAATATTCTGCATTTCATACTCCATCTACAAAGGTCACTGCTTCCAGCTCTGTACTGCTGTAGCCTTTTGTTTTCATAATGTCTTAAGACAGTTATCTTTATGTATTAAATGTTGTAAATGCCGTCTTACAATGGGCCTTTTTCTGTTTTACAGTAACACTCATCCTAGAACTTTTATTTCCTCTTTAGATATAATAACTTTCTGAATGTGAATTGGAACAATCTGACTGCTGCAGAAATTCGTATCTGCAGTGTCATATCAGTCTCAATAGGGGAAACAGCAGAAAATCAAGCAGGGCTTCTGTCCCAAAACTGCAATCATCCACATCATCATGGCAGCCCAATGAAGCAAACACAGTGCACTGAAACCTCATTAACCCAGCCACATATTCATCCAACACACTCGCTGCCACTCAAACAGCGTACCACAGCCAATGCTGGATTATATGGAAGAATAAAAGAGGAGGAGACAGATGAAGCAGGATGGGGAGAGGCCGAGAAGGAGAGGTGGAATATGTTGATGCTAATGAACACAGTGAAAGTACACGTAAGATTCTTCTTCCTTCCTTCTTTTCCATTGTGCATAGTGCTCATTGTTCTTAATCATTTATCAATCTGTCAACAGGTTAATACTTCAGTGTATCTAACAAAATAATCAATCCCATTAGTAATTCACTTCGATCAAAATGCAAACATGGATTTTATATTGATTGTTGAAACTTAAATATGTAACTGCCTGAAGAAATATATATATCGGCAAATTGGGTTATCAAAGAAAGATGAAATATCCTATTAAATTTTAAAAACATAGCAAAAAAAGCCTGAACAAAACCGTCTCTTTCAAGAATGCAAGTGATTGTAATACTCCAACACATAATATGCTTTACATTCTATAGATCTGCACTGAATGTAATTCTCTCAAATACAGAATTCGTTTTATAGGGATCTCTCAGCCACCACACAGTGTATAAAGTTCCTATTCATGTCAGTGATTAAATTATCTGATCTTAGTGAAGAAATCTATCGGCGTACATACAGGTCCTTCTCAAAAAATTAGCATATTGTGATAAAGTTCATTATTTTCTGCAATGTACTGATAAACATT